>CAUYON010113197.1:0-14976 GCA_963573935.1 Arctocebus calabarensis
TCTTGTACTTCATCTACCTTGTCATTCCTTGGGGGAGTTGATCTACTCTGGTTATTCATATTGCCAGAGTTTTTCTGTTGATTCCGCCTCATGATTATTTTTCACTCTTGCCTATGACCTTCCTCAGAGTTGGGGAGGTGTCTCTACCAGATCAGACCCTGGCAGAATCTCTCTGTTGTTACTGGATCTTTGTAGGGAGTGACCCTGTGTTTCTAATGATTCCTCAAACCCTGCAGGATGGAGAGCTTAAATCCTACTCAGCCTGCTTAGAAGACACTTTAAATTGCTAACTTGGGCTAAGCCGAGGCTTCCCCAAGAAAGTGCTATGGCTGGGATCACTCCTTGAGTGGCTATCCACTTACCCAGTGTGCCTAAACCAGTCTCACCCTATTCCCCTGAGGGCTAAGGCTGCAAGGCGTCTCAGTCCCCGCCTTTAGGCTGCTCAGTCACTAGATTACTCGCTCCCGCCCAATGCCTGTTTTGCGACCCTGAGGGTGGAGTTTGCCAGGGCAGTTCTCCCACAATGTCTCCACACAGCCTCCACCAAACACTGGCAGCTTCGTTTGGCTTGGTGGCTCAGTCTGGGGCCCCAGGCAACAGTCAAAAAAACCCCACACTCCTGCCCAGGTTCTCCTAAGGCAGTTCAACCAAGTGCCAAGTCAAAAGAAACCCAAGCGGCTTACAGGCAAGGCCCTTCCAGCCTGCAGTCCCACTGCTGCCCCACCCACAGCCGCCGACAGGATCAGACCGAATGAACAGACGCAACCACTTGCCCAATCTCTGTCGCTTTAGCCTTCCTCAGGGTGTCCAGAAGCCTCACGCTGTCTCCCTGTGTCCCCAAAGGGAAGTTTCTGGGCAGATCCCGCCTGGCAGAAATGCCTGAAGTCCTCGCTCCCCAGTCTCACTGTGCCCAGCCGCAAGGAAGCTGTTACTTGTCCGCCATCTTGCTCCGCCCTCTCTCTGCATTTAAAATCTTAATAATGAGGGTATATATTGCCATATGAATTTCTTTCTTTCTTTTTTTTTTTTTTTTTAGAGACAGAGTCTCACTTTGTCATCCTTGGTAGAGTGCTGTGGCATCACAGCTCACAGCAACCTCCAGCTCTTGGGCTTAGGTGATTCTCTTGCCTCAGCCTTCCAAGTAGCTGGGACTACAAGCACCCATCACAATGCCTGGCTAGTTTTTGTTGCAGTTTGGCTGGAGTCGGGTTTGAACCGCCACCCTTGGTATATGGAGCTGGCGCCCTACTCACTGAGCCACAGAAGCTGCCATCCCATATGAATTTCTAAATTTTGGATAACTAAATTTCAGTTTTCTTTATATTCCTACATATTTTATGAATTTTAAAAGGGTTTATAGGCTTAACCAGCATACATAGCATACAAAAAAATTGTTAGGAACTTTTATATGGGATTCCAGGTGAATGAATAGCATCATTGCTCATAAACAGCTTTGGATATGAACAAGTTACATTCTCCTTGCTTGGATCACTGTCAGAAATGTGTACCTCCTTCTTGCTACTTAGATATCTAGTGGCATAGGAGTTTTGTAGTCAAGTAGATATAAGTGCAAACCCTGCTGCTGCTATGTACCATTTGAATGAGTTTGAGAAGCTTAATTTGGCTCTGTGTATCACATTTTATCAACTCTAATGTAACAGTAATGATGCTTGCCTCAAAGGGTTATGATAAGGATAAAATCAGTGCCTGGCATGTATTAAGTGCTTAATAAATGTTTTTTTTTTTCCCCCTTTTATTTCAGTACTCAATGGAAGAGAATCACTGACCCAATACAGAGTATCTACAGTCTAAATTAATTATATAATAATTATTAGGGATTTAGGCCAATGAGGAGTCTCTAAGTCTGATGAGAAAATGATTGCTTTTCTTAGTTTCAGTACCAAGCGTTAGAGTCTAGAGGCATCAGTTGTCCTATGTTCAGCTTAGCTCACATCTGGGGACCAGTAGGATTTCTGGGTAGAGGATGCTGGATCTTTCTTTCCAGTTTTGGTTGTTATGCTACTTTAATATACCCCTGACTCCAAGCTTTACTGATTTTAGTCAAGATTCCGAGTGTCAAGCATTACCTCACTCAAATACAGTCGTTTCCTTAACTAAGCCCTAAGGGCAGTATGCAGCTTCCAGAACATTGATGCAGTGGCTTTCTGTCTTTTTCAGTCTTTGGACCTCTTACAGTGGTAAAAGCTCTGAGGATCACCTGCACCTCCAACTCTCACTTGCCACAGGCAGAAAAACAAAACCCAAACTCCTTAAAACTAATGGGAAGACTGGCACTACTTGAAATGAGACGCCAATGAGATGATGTCTGGTTTAAATGTCATAAGCGAATTACTTGTTCGTGCCAGAAACCAAAGTATAGGCCTTGCCATATTGCAAATGTTACACATACAAAGATCAGTGTATGAACCTGCTCAAGATGACTTTTGGAGACCACCAGTGATCTCATTTGTAGATTTCCTTTGGGGAAGTGTTGCTTTCCAAGAGTGCTCCATGCTCATTTGATCATACCGTATATTCACATATCAATTTTCTTTTCTCTCTAATTTTTTTTTTTTTTTTGCAGAGAGACAACAGGGATTAGTGGAAACAGCACTGAGTTTCAAGTAAGATAGATCTGAATTGGAACCTTTTCTGTGCTATTAGCTAACCGTGGTTAACTTTAGCATATTTTCTCAATCATTGAGCTTCAGTTGTATTCTCTCTTAAATGGATATCTACTCCACGGATCTTTGTTAAGATTAACTAAAATAATGCGCTTTATGTAACCAAGATATAACACATAGATAACTCTCGAAGTAATTTCTTTCCTTCCTTTTCCTAGATCCCAAAATTAAAGTGAAATTAATAAACAGAAAAGGCAATAATACACCAGTGTCAGATTTATAAATTTCAGAGGAATAATTCATCCAATAATGGTATTCCTAGGTTCTTTAATCATTTCAATCCCTTCTTTCTGGAGCTTGGAAGCTTGGAGCCCATAATACTTTGCTGAAACCAGTGTCTTCATAAACAAGTTCCATGTTCTCCTGTTCTAGTCTTCCTGATATAGCTGCTTCGTTAAACTCCCATCTGGGATCATTCCAACTACTTTTCTTCTCCACTTCGACATCCAGTAATACTGAGTCTGCCGGAAGAAATTACACAGTTGTGCAAACTGCACTTGTGGCAAATGTGTGTTCTCCAAGCTCAAGTGACTTTCTGCTTTCTGCCTCTGGCCACATCACACCAATTGAAAATTACTGCTTTAGAAGCTTACCTTAAGTCTTATTTTAGAGAGAAAATTGAAACCATTACAGATAGCCTCTCTCAATTTCCCACACTTAAAAATCATCCTTTTCTGAACCCACTGTCATTTCCTTCTCTGGTCTCAGAAGAAGTTTTCTTTTTATTGTACGAGTCTATTATCTCTACCTGCCTTTGGTGCATATCTCTTACCATTTCAGCAGGAATATCAGTCTATTAACTATTCTTTTTATGCTTTCCATTTTTGATACGCCTTACCACTTTCTGTAGTCATGTAAGCAAGTCCAAGTTGCTCTCATACTGAAAATTCAATAATTCTCTCTGGACCTTGCATCCCCCTCAAGCTACTACCCACTTTCCTCTCCTTTATTCCTTCACAAATTTCTCAAAAAGTGGTGCATTTGGGCGCGGCACCTGTACCTAGAAATTAGGGTGCTGGCCACATACACCAGGGCTGGTGGGTTCGAACCCAGTCCAGGCCTGCCAAACAACAATGACAACTACAAAAAAAAAAAAAGTAGCTGGGCACTGCGGTGGGCGCCTGTAGTCCCAGCTACTTGGGAGGCTGAGGCAAGAGAATTGCTTAAGCCCAAGAGTTTGTGGTTGCTGTGAGCTGTGACTCTACAGCACTCTACTGAGGGCGACATACTAAGACTCTGTCTCAAAAAAAAGTGTGCATTTGATTGTCTACAATTCCTTTCGCATTTTCCATTTCCCCTTCAGACCACTATAAGCTACTATTTTCCTATCTCTAAATCTCCACTGAAATGATTCTAATGAGCAATAGGCAGAGATCAGGGGCTGTCTTTTGATTCTCATCTTACTTGATTCCTTTGAGTGACTGTCATTGTCATTCCGAAAACTTCTTCTGCTTTGGCTTTTGGGATGCTCTAGTTTGTCCTACCCCTTTCCAAGTTCCTTCTCAGGCTTTATGCTGGCTTCTCTTCCTCTGTCTATCTCTTTAATTACATGGGATGTAATTAGGGATGATGCCCTAAAGCATCATCCACCTTATTTTCTTTATCTATACAACATCCCTGAGCAATCTAACTTATTTTCATGTTCGGTTTTTTTTTTTTTTGGTAGAGACAGAGTCTCATCTTATCGCCCTCGGTAGAGTACCGTGGCGTCACACAGCTCACAGCAACCTCCAACTCCTGGGCTTAGGCGATTCTCTTGCCTCAGCCTCCCGAGTAGCTGGGACTACAGGCGTCCGCCACAACGCCTGGCTAGTTTTTTTTTTTTTTAATTTGCATATGCAACAGCACGGGGAACTGTCAGGGGACATCACATGGCTATGACCAACTGAAAGAGTCTTCTGAGGAGTGGCGTAGCCAGTGCTCCAGTGGCGTAATCGGTTAGTGCACGGTAACTATGTCCTGCTGCAGAGTGATACCAAGGCTGTGAGTTTGAGTTTTACCTGGAGCACTATTTTTTTTTGAGACAGAATTTCACTGAATGTCACCCTTGGTAGAGTGCCGTGACGTCACACAGCTCACAGCAACCTCTGACTCCTGGGCTTAGGCGATTCTCTTGCCACAGCCTCCCAAGTAGCTGGGATTACAGGCAACTGCCACAACACCCAGCTATTTTTCTGTTTTGCAATTCCGCCGAGGCCAGGTTTGAACCCACCACCTTCAGTATATGAGGCTACAAGGGCCCTCCACAATGCCCGGCCATTTTTTGTTGCAGTTGCCACTGCTGTTTTAGCTGACTGGGGCTAGATTCGAGCCCGCCACCCTCGGTATATGGGGCCAGCGCCCTATTCACTGAGCCACAGGCGCTGCCCCCTACTCCAATATTTCTTATCTCAGAGAATGACAACTTTAACCAAGTTACTCAAGCCATAAACCTAGCTTCTGTCATTTCTTTCTTCTTTCCACCACAATGTGCCAATGATAGACCTGTTTACCCTTGGATGCATTACTCACCCTTCTTTAGGGACTTTACCTTATTTTTGCAGAAAGTATGTTTCCCCAGCTTCTTTGGCAGGAGTCTTTTGTTGGATTCAACAAATAAAACACACTGGTAGGAGTTTGAAGGATGGGATCAAAAGAGAATATAGTGTCTGTTTGTAGCGGCTATGTCTCCTCCATGTCTTTGGTTGACACTGACAGGCTTGCTATGATTCCAGCCTATGAGAGGTGACCTCTGCTTTTGGAGTTTCTGGTAAGGCCATCTCTTTCTGTGGTCCTCTTAGTTTTAGGAGTGGTAGGGGCTTCCTGATGTTGCTAACATTTGTCATCTCAGCCTTTCCATCCTCAGTGTTGCCCATTATTGGTATTTAATTCCTTTTGTGTTAGATTTTTAGAATGACTTCCATTTTACTGGTTGGATGCTGAATTAATGACTAAGTTACTAAGCACTGTAGATGCTGTCTATTTAACATCCTTCCTATCTATCTGTTCTTCCCAGTCTCAGTGCTACTGCCCTTAGTTCAAGATTTGCTCTAAAACTCTACTAACCAGCCACACTTTAAATCTGTCTTCCATGGTATAGGCAGATTAATCTTCCTAAATCATAAATCTAATAATTCTACTTCACCACCTAAGATCTGTCGGTAGCCCCCATATAAAAGTGTTTCCCAAATACCAGTCATTTGCCCTCACATTTTTTGGCCATACCTGTGTACCATTTGTACTATTATTTAGGTAATATTTTTCGTTAATTCTAGTCTTTTTTTTTTTTTTTTGAGATGGACTCGCACGTTATTGCCCTCAGTAGAGTGCCATGGCATCACACAGTTCACAGCAACCTCCAACTCCTGGGCTTAGGCAATTCTCTTGCCTCAGCCTCCCGAGTAGCTGGACTACAGGCACCTGCCACAATGCCCGGCTATTTTTTTGTTGCAGTTTGGCCAGGACTGGGTTTGAACCCACCACCCTCGGTATATGAGGCCAGCGCCCTTCCTATTGAGCCACAGGTACAGCCCTATTCATTTTTTTTTTAAAAATTGACTTTGCCCCAAGCAGTAACATCTTTGAAAAGACAGCTTTGAAAGTCTAATTTATTTTTCCTAATGCACAGAAAAATAAAAACAAAACCATGAAAAATGACAAATAACAATATTCACCCATATACCAACCAAAATCTTCCCTCATATGTATGCATGGCACACTTTGGGATATACTGGTTTAGAAGATCAAGTCAAAACTCTTGTAACATCTTTCATAAGATTCTTGAGCCTTATTTCCTCATGAGTCCTCATTCATACCCTATGTCTGGTCACTCTTACATCCATCCCCTACTTCCATCTATTCTTTCATGATTCCTCTGTGCCTAAAATAGACACATTTTGCACTTATATATTTACATGTCTTTTTGTTCCTACTACATTGGTTCAAGAAAATCATTGCTGATTGGTGCCCGTGATCTATGATATAGTACATGCTTATGTTCTTCTTGGGCACTAGATAATAATGCCCTATTGCTTACAAACATGCCATCTGTTCTTAAGAATAACGCCAGTGTTTTTTTACCGAAACAAATGCTGTTTATTTATTATCAAGACCAGCCTTCATCATCACTGTGAAGCTGTATTTAATTTTTTTCAGTTTCAATTAATATATGGACTCACTTGGGTACAATTTATTAGACTACCAAAGCATAGAAACTGGACTGGGACATAGACATTATAATTTGCACCCACATTCATTTGTGTACTTTTTTCTGACTTCAAAATAGAATAAAAGTACCCAAACAGGAGGAAAAGCTATGTTTCTTTTTTTTTTTTTCCAATTCAGTAGTATAGCTTGAACTGACTTCAGATGTTCAGACATTTAAAGTTTCTGCTGAGTGCAAGTCTCAAAGAAAGAAGAATAAGGGTAAAGTTGCAGGTTTTACAAGAAGCATCACAGACTCAGAGCTGGATAGTACCTTACAGATCTTGTAGTCTAACCTTTTCGTTTTATGGATGGGAAGTGAATGAGTCTAAGAGAAAGGGAAATTCTTTTGTTCTTTTTTGAGGCAGAGTGCCGTGGCATCACAGATCACAGTAACCTCCAAATCTTGGGCTTAAATGATTCTTTTGCCTCAACCTCCCGAGTAGCTGGGACTACAGGCGCCCGCCACAGCACTCGGCTATTTTGTTATTGTTGTGATTGTCATTGTTGTTTAGCTGACCTGGGCTGGGCTCGAACCTGCGAGCCTCGGTGCACATGTGGCTGGCGCCTTAACCACTGTACTACAGGCGCCGAGCTGACAAAGGGAAATTCTAATCTAGGTAAGGATTGACTTATTTGTTAGCGCACACTTCATATATACAACTGCTTTGACTGCTTCTTTGCGCTAGGAAGATGAGAAAGCACGCAGGCGTGACATCATTCACAATGCACATAGAAGACTGCAGGGGGACCTGTGCTCATGTTTATATTTTCGTGGATGAGATTCAGAGACGATGGATCCCCAGCTGGCCATATTTTCACAGGATAGCCCGCTGGAGCCAGAGTATCTGCAGAACACAGCTCAGTGATTGCATTTTGCATTTCTTTTTACCAAATAAGTTCTTTGGTCATTACCAGTATTTCTTCAAACTAACCCTAAGGGAGTCTGGAGCAATCCTTGTCTCACAGAGGAAAATTGAAGTGTGGAAGCAAAAGGATTGCTTTTTTCAGGAAGAAAAAAGCAGTAGTAGGATTGAAACTGCCTCCATGGGCAGCGCCTGTGGCTCAAAGGAGTAGGGTGCCGGCCCCATATGCCGGAGGTGGTGGGTTAAAACCCAGTCCCGGCCAAAAACTGCAACAAAAAAAAAAAAAAAAGAAAAAGAAAAAGAAAAGAAAGAAAGAAACTGTCTCCATTGGGAGCGGGGGCGCCTGTGGCTCAGTGAATAGGGTGCGGGCCCCATATACCAAGGGTGGCGGGTTCAAACCCACCCCTAGCCAAATTGCAACAAAAAATAGCCTGACGTTCTGGAGGGCACCTGTCGTCCCAGCTGCTCTGGAGGCTGAGGCAGGAGGATCGCCAAAGCCCAGGAGTTGGAAGTTTCTGTGAGCTGTGACACTACAGCACTCTACCGAGGGCATGAAGTAAAATTCTGTCTCTAAAAATAAATAAATAAATAATAGTAATAATAATAATAATAATAAAGAAACTGCCTCCATTGGTAGTTCTTGACCACAGAACTACATAACTAGTGGCTGTATTTCACACATGTGATACAATTATGGATTTTAAAACAGTTTTTTTTGTTTTATTCTTTGATTTCTGCTACATGTTCCAGGTACTTTAGAAAGAAACTAAAGCTATATAATGAGCCAACATAGACTACTTCTTTAGATGCAGTGATTGATTGTTATATTAGTGGATGATGCACGCCTTGCTCCCCACTCTCCATTTCCCTGCTCATTAGATGGGGATAAGAGAGGAAGTGAAACACAAATCTCTACATTTACTTAATTATCAAGAGCTCTGATGAAACTTTTGATTCGGAGAAACACTGAAATTAATGGATACAGATGAACTATAGGTCTTACCTGTAGAATTACACTTAATCCATACTTTGCCTGCTCCCCATGACCCTCGTTAATTAGGAATTGACAGCACTACGCGGTGTTCTTTTCTGTCAGAAGTGGCTGTCATGAGAGGGTATTGTGTTACCTCTCTCTGTTTATCAGCCAAGAAAACATTTCACTGAAGAAAACATTTAGTAAAGGGAGCTAAGTGTTAATATAGTAGTTGAAGACAAATCTTATTTTTAAATTATCTTCAGTGATCGAATTTTAGAAAATAAAATATATGGCAGTATATATATGGAGAATAACATACATATGGGAAATTCTTCTGCCAGATACAAAATGAAAGTAACCTTAGAGAACTTTTCATACAGAAAACTGGTGTACTTGGGCCATATGTAAGTTGTCTCTTTGGAGAAGTGGCTGAACAATGTCATGTACCCTTTCAGAACCATAACAAGCAAACATCAGGATGAGAGTTCTCAAGGTATCCCTCTGACCTGCCTCTTCAAGCAGAAACTAGAAACAAGTGCTGATTCCATTAGTAGGCTCCTTCAGCCCACAAATCCATTTCCTCGCCTCATTGGCAACTCATTTCTGAAGGACCAGCCTTTTCTAATAAGCATCTTATTTGGACTTTGTTTGCCAAGGCATGGCTAGACTTTCAAGTTTATCTTCTTAAGCACTGCATTATTTCTTGCATCTCAGGCTTGAAAAATAAGTTGGTGAGAAGATAAGTGTTGCAAAAGACAAAGAAACACAGACATGGGTAACTCTGACTCAAGGACAAATATCAAGTGTACTGATGTTTTTAACTATCTTAGAGAAATTTTGAATGAAAGTGAGTGGTTTTTGTGTTTTGGAAAATATGCTGATGAAAAAATATAGTAATGTCATCTACAAACAAAGTCATAGTGGAAAAATGAAAATTAAGGACAAATTTTCATGATATCACTAAAATTTCAAAGTATCTGTCCTTAGGAAAGAAATAATAGTAATGGTCAGCAACCACGTAAAATAGTTGAGTGCAGATAGCAATGCCTTGGGGTGCCACTGGGTGCCAGTGGTAGGCCTGAGGCTTTGATAAAAGAAAAAGAGAAGAGGGGGGAAGAAAGCAAGTAGGACAGTTGAAAATAAGAGCAGATGAAAAAGAGAGAAGGAAAAGAGAATATATAGGGAGGATATGGGCAGCCACAATCTTTCCGATATCATCCTATCATAGCAGAACCATTAATTATGCTTGAGTTAGGGTTTTAAAAATAGGGGATAATGTAAAACATCACTTACTTGAAAAAATTAGATTTCAAGTATTCTAGGAGTAGAACCTTAACCCATGAAATTGTCATATGTGTTTTCACTGCTTTCATTCTTTGTAGTGACTGTGGTTGTATAATCGTGTGTGACTAGAGTAAAGTTAGTTTCAGAATAACTAGGAGCTATAAAATATTAAAGTTTTTTTTTTTTTTGAGTCAGAGCCTCAAGCTGTCACCCTGGATAGAGTGCCTTGGCATCACAGCTCACAGCAACCTCCAATTCCTGGGCTCAAGCGAGTCTCTTGCCTCTGCCTCCCAAGTAGCTGGGACCACAGGCACCCACCACAATGCCCGGCCATTTTTTGGTTGCAGCCGTCATTGTTGTTTGGCGGGCCGGGCTGGATTCGAACCAGCCAGCTCAGGTGTACGTGGCTGGTGCCTTAGCCCGTTGAGCCACAGGCGCCGAGCCAATACTAAAGATTTTGACATCAGTTTGTTGTCTGGCTTTAATGGGATTTGACATCAATATTTTTATAGTTATCGGGATGGAATTCTTTTTTTTTTTTTTTTTGAGTCTCAGTATATCACCCTGGGTAAGGTGCTGTGGTGTCACAACTCACAGCAACCTCAAATTCTTGGGCTTAAGTGCCCTACTTGATGAGCTATAGGCGCCACCTATCATGGCTTTCTTTTAAACATTGATTGAGGCAGAACATATACCCTTATCATTGCTGTCTCTGCTTATCATAGATTCCTGTATCTATGACATGGGATGAAGATATGGCATGAATTTATAGGGTTATGGAGAACTCGCTGTTCTTCAGCATCAATCATTCTTTTTTTTTTTTGAGATAGAATCTCAAGCTATTGCCCTGGGTAGATTGCCGTGGCTTCATAGCTCACAGAAACCTCCAACTTGGGTTCAAGCGATCCTCTTGCCTCAGTTTTTCTATTTTTAGTAGAGACGGGGGTCTTACTTTTGCTCAGGCTGGTCTTGAACTCGTGCAATCCACCCTCCTCAGCCTTCCAGAGTGCTGGGATAACAGGCATGAGCCACTGCGCCTGGCAGCATCATTCATTCTTGAATGATAGAAAAAAACAGAATTGAAAGTGGTGAGAGGGGATTATTGTATCAGTCACAAGGCTATGCTACCTCCCTTACCAAGGCAATTTTGCAGAATTCTTTTTTTAATTATTTTTATTAAATCATAATTGTGTACATGAGTGCAATCATGGGGCACAATGTGCTGACTTCATATACAATCAGAAATATTTTCATTGAACTGTTTAACATAGTCTTTATGGCCTTTTCTTTATCACTATATGAAGACCTTTATATTCTGCATTTAGTAAGTTTCACCTGTACCCTTCTAAGACGCACCGTAGGTGTGGGCCCACCAATTACTCTCCCTCCACCCATCCTGCCCCCTCCCCTCCCCTCCCTTGCCCTTTCCCCCATATTCTTGTGCTATAATTGGGTTTTAGCCTTTATATGAAAGCTATAAATTAGCTTCATAGTAGGGCTGAGTACATTGGATACTTTTTCTTCCATTCTTGAGATACTTAGCTAAGAAGAATCTGTTCCAGCTCCATCCATGTAAACATGAAAGAGGTAAAGGAATTATAGGGTCGAATGGAAGGTCTATTTTTAGATCTCTAAGTATTCTCCAAACATCCTTCCAAAAGGAACGTATTAGTGTGCATTCCCACCAGCAGTGTATGGTGTTCCCTTTTCTCCACATCCACGCCAACATCTCTGGTTTTGGGATTTTGTCATGTGGGCTAGTCTTATTGGAGTTAGGTGATATCTCAGAGTAGTTTTGATTTGCATTTCTCTAATGATTAAGGATGATGAGCATTTTTTCATGTATCTATAGTCTGTGTGCCTGTCTTCTTTGGAGAAGTTTTTCTTCAAGTCCTTTGCCCACCCTGAGATGGGATCACTTGTTCTTTTCTTGCTAATACGTTGGAGTTCTCTGTGTATTCTGGTTATCAAACCTTTCTCGGAGGCATAACTTGCAAATATTTTCTCCCATTCGGAGGGCTGTCTGCTTGCTATAGTGAGTATGTTCTTAGCTGTACAGAAGCTTTTTAGTTTGATCAGGTCCCAGTAGTGTATTTTTGATACTGCTTCAATTGCCTGGGGAGTCCTCCTCATAAAATATTCACCCATGCCAACTCCTTCAAGAGTTTCCCCTGCACTTTCTTCTAATATTTCAATAGTTTCATGTCTTAAGTTTAAATCTTTAATCCAGTGAGAGTCTACCTTAATTGATGGTGAGAGGTGTAGGTCCAGTTTTAGTCTTCTACAGGTCTCCAGCCAGTTCACCCAGCACCATTTGTTAAATAGGAAGCCTTTTCCCCACTGAATGTTTTTAATTGGCTTGGTCAAAGATCAAGTAACGGTAAGTAGATGGATTCATCTCTTGCTTCTCTATTCTGTTCCAAATATCTACCTCTCTGTTTTTGTGCCAATACCATGCTGTATTGATCACTATTGATTTATAGTACAGTCTCAGATCTGGTAGTGTGATTCCTCCTGCTTTGTTTTTATTTCTGAGTAATGTCTTGGCTATTCGAGGTTTTTTCTGATTCCATATAAAATGAAATATTATTTTTTCAAGATCTTTAAAATATGACAATGGAGCTTTAATAGGAATTACATTAAAATTATATATTGCTTTGGGTAATATAGACATTTTAACAATGTTGATTCTTCCCAGCCATGAGCATGGTAGATTTTTCCATTTGTTAACATTTTCAGCTATTTCTTTTCTTAAAGTTTCATAGTTCTCTTTATAGAGATCTTTCACATCCTTTGTTAGGTAAGTCCCAAATATTTCATCTTCTTTGGCACTACTGTGAAAGGAATAGAGTCTTGTTTGTTCAGCTGGGCTATTTTTGGTATATATAAAGGCTACAGATTTATGGGTGCTAATTTTGTAGCCTGAGACATTGCTGTATTCCTTGATCACTTCTAAAAGTTTTGTAGTAGAATCCCTGGTGTTTTCCAGATATACAATCATATCATCTGCAAAGAGTGAAAATTTGATCTCTTCTAACCCTATGTGGATACCCTTGATCGCCTTTCTTCCCTGATTGCAATGGCTAAAACATCCATTATGATGTTGAAGAGCAATGGAGACAATGGACAACCTTGCCTGGTTTCTGATCTAAGTGGAAATGGTTTCAATTTAACTCCATTCAGTTGTACTGTGGGTTTGCTGTAGATGGTCTCTGTCAGTTTAAGAAATGTCCCTTCTATACCAATTTTTTTAAGTGTTCTGATCATGAAGGGATGCTGGATATTGTCAAAAGATTTTTCTGCATCAATTGAAAGAATTATATGGTCTTTATTTTTTAATTTGTTTATGAGTTGAATTACATTTATACATATTGAACCAGCCTTGAGACCCTGGGATAAAGCCCACTTGGTCATGGTGTATAATTTGTTTGATGTGTTGTTGGATTCTGTTGGTTAGTATCTTGTTATATATTTTTGCATCAATAGTCATTAGTGATATTGGTCTACAGTTTTCTTTTCTTGTTGGGTCTCACCCTGGTTTAGGGATCAAATGATATTTGCTTAATAGAAGGTGTTGGGTAGTATTTCTGCTTTTTCTTTACTTTGGAAGAGGTTTAGTAATATAGGTACTAGTTCTTCTTTAAAGGTTTGGTAGAATTCTGATGTGAAGCTATCTGGTCCCAGGCTTTTAGGGAGATTTTGTATAGTTGATGCTATTTCAGAACTTGATATAGGCCTGTTCAACATTTCCACTACATTCTTGGTAGGTGGCATGCTTCCAAGTATTGGTCAATTTCCTTGAGATTTTCATATTTCTGAGAATAAAGTTTCTTATAATATTCATTAAGGATTTTTTTAATTACTGAGGGGTCTGTTGTTATTTCCTCTTTGCCATTTCTGATTGATGAAATTAGAGATTTTACTCCTTTTTTCCTGATTAGGTTAGCCAAAGGTTTATCTATTTTATTGACCTTTTCAAAAAACCAACTTTTTGATTTGTTCATCTGTTGGATAATTCTTTTGTTTTCAATTTCATTTAATTCTGCTCTAATTTTGGTTATTTCTTTTCTTCTGCTGGGTTTGGGATTGGAATGTTCTTCCTTCTCCAGTTGCTTGAGATGTTCCATTAAGTTGTTAACTTCCTCTCTTTTGGGTCTCTTGAGGAAGGCTTGCAGTGCTATAAATTTCCCTCTTAGGACTGCCTTTGCAGTATCCCAGAGGTTCTGATAATTCATGTCTTGATTGTCATTTTGTTCCAAAAATTTGATAATTTTCTTCTTAATCTCTTCCATGACCTAGCTATCTTTCAGCATAAGGTTATTTAGCTTCCATGTTTTTGTATGAATATGCAGATTCCTCTTGTTATTGTGTTCAACTTTTATTCCATGATGGTCGGAGAAGATGTGAGGAATAATTTCTATTCTTTTAAATTTGCTGATATTAGACTTGTGACCTAAGATGTGATCAATTTTTGAGTATGTTCCATGGGGTGCTGAGAAGAATGTGTATTCAATTTTATTAGGATGAAATGTTCTGTAGATGTCTGTTAAATCCAGTTGTTGAATGGTTTAGTTTAAATCTAAAATTTCTTTACTTAGCTACTTTTTGGAGGATCTATCCAACACTGCTAAAGGAGTATTAAAGTCTCCAACTACTATAGAACTGGAGGAAATCAAGTTACTCATGTCTATTAGAGTTTTTCTTATAAATTGAGGTGCAGTCTGGTTGGGTGCATAAATATTAATAATTGAAATCTCATCATATTGAGTGGTACCTTTAACAAATATAAAATGTCCATCATTATCCTTCTTTACTTTGGTTGGTTTAAAGTCTATTGTATCTGAAATAAGATTGCGACACCTGCTTTTTTCTGTTTTCCATTTGCCTGGAATATAGATGACCATCCCTTCACCTTGAGTCTAAATTTATCTTTTAAGCTAAGGTGAGATTCTTGTATGCAGCAGATATCTGGCCTGAGTTTTTG
>CAUYON010113206.1:0-12237 GCA_963573935.1 Arctocebus calabarensis
TTTATATAGTGATCAAGAAAATGCCATGAAGGCTATCTGTAACAGTACGATCAAAACATTTCTGAATGTATATGAATCGTGCCCTATGATTGCACCAATGTACAGAATTATGATTCAATAAAATTATAAAAAAAAAACAGAGTTCCCTTCTATTGTTAACATTCTACAAGTTTATATCATGAATAGATATTGAATTGCATCAGATACTTCTTATAATTCTATTATGATAATTATATGATGTTATGAACAAATGATATGTCCCCTAAAATTTATGAGTTGAATCCTTAACTCCCAGTGTGGTTGCATTTGGAAATGGAGCCTTTTAAGAAAATCATTAAGGTTAAATGAGGTCATGTAGGTGAATAATCCTTAATCCAATAGGATTAGTGTCCTTGTAAGAAGAGACACTAGAGATCTCTCTCTCTTCCCACAGGCATACACGATGAAAAGGCCATGTGAGCACACAGCAAGAAGGAAGCCATCTGTGAGCCAGAAAGAGCACTTGCACCAGAAATCACATTGGCCAGAATATTGATCTTGACCTACGTAACTATGGGAAAATAAATTTCTGTTGCTGAAACCACACAATGTACATTATTTTGTTATGCAACTCAAGCAAACTAATACATATAATTTTTATGGTATGGTAATATGGTAAGATATACTTTGATTTTCTGATATTTACCAAACTTTCCATTCCTGATCTAAATCCCATTTGGTTATGATATATTAGCCTTTTTACATATTGGTGGGCATATGTGCTGACTTTTATTAAGGTTTTTTGCATCAAGTTCATGAGGAATATCAGTCTGTAGTTTCCTTTTTCTTGTAATGTCTTCATCTTATTTGAGCATCCAGGTAATACAGACCTCATAAAATAACTGAGGGAATTTTTGTTCCTCTTCTACTTTCTGAATGATTTTGTATAAAAGTGGTATTATCTGTAGGCTTCATCATGACACTCTCCTGAACTGGGATTTCCTTGGTGGGAAGATTTTTATTCCTTTCCAGAGGGGGGAGCAGGGAAAAAGCCTTATTAATCACAACATTAGCAGTAGCTATAGGATTAGTGGTTCTTGAGCCAGTTTCCTGAATCCCAATTCCCACAAAGTGGCACAAAGAAGGACAGATGACACCTACACACATTGTGTTGTGTTACAGGAGAGGAACTCAGGATTTAGAGAATTCAATTCTTTTATAATGAGCAGACTGGACACCTGCACTATCGTCCAGAGGGAGACTTTATCTCAATCTTCCAAAGATGTAAGCAAAACTATCCTTTGCTCTGTAACAGTGTTTCTCAACCTTCCTAATGCCACGACCCTTTAATACAGTTCCTGTGGGTCGTGACCCAAAGGTTGAGAACCACTGCTCTAGAAGGAGATGCTATATCTTTCAAGACTGTATGCTATAGGCTTGGCACCTGTGGCTCAAGCAGCTAAGGCGTCCGCCACATACATCTGAGCTGGCAGGTTCGAATCCAGCCCAGGCCTGCCAAACAACAATGACAGCTGCAACCAAAAAATGGCCAGGCGCTGTGGAGGGTGCCTGTAGTCCCAGTTACTTGGGAAGCAGAGGCAGGAGACTCGCTTGAGCCCAGGAATTGGAGGATGCTGTGAGCTGTGATGCCACAGCACTCTGTCCAGGGTGACAGCTTGAGGATCTGTCTCAAAAAAAAAAAAAAGACTGTGTGCTATAAAATTATCCTATCAAACATGGCCCAAAATAAAATCAATCAGCACCTCTGCTTATAAAACATGTAGAAACATGAGAGACCCATGGAGAATTGTCTTCCAACAAGCTGTTAGAAGTTGAAGTCCTTGAAGCATCACTATATATTCACTGCATAACATTATGGAATAAAGGCAGCATACAGCACTTTTTATTGTTTATGAAATTGGCATTCCTGTGTGAAGTTTCTTGTCTTGTAAATTCATTTCTGGTATTGACTATGTATGTATCTTTTAAGGTTTGCCAGTTTTTAGATGAATCAGCAGCGCTTTTTTTGAGCTTTCCTGCTCCTGTTTATTTTGAAATGCCTGTTTCAACATTTATTTGCCAAAACTTTACAGTGATTAATCCCCAAAAAGGACAGCAATGTCTCTATAGCTTCACAATTGGTGTACTGTTCCAAGTTTGAACATTGCAGCAATCTCTTACCATGTGTTTGGAAATAAAATTTAAGCCATATGAATATGATTCTTCATTTTAGTAATAGTAAGTGACACACTTTTGTTATAGTCTGCATAAAATAAAATTCTTCCTGAGTAAAAATGTGTTATTCTGGTAGTAAATTCAAAAATCCATATCATACTTATGAGCAGAGGGACATAAAAGGAAGATATTAATATTTTTTAAATACGCCAAAATTGTATAATAGCACGTCTGGATTTAAAGTTGAGAATTGAACTGAAAACATACAACTTTTACTGAGTGAGAATCAATCACTGATTAAGAGTGAAGTGTATAGAGCATAAGAATGGAAACTTCCAGACATCAGTAATTGCTATCTCAGATCAGCTCCAGCCTCCACTTCAGTTCTCTTTTGTTTTGGCCACACAGTTCAAAGAAAATCTTGATGTGCATAAAAAATTCATTGACAATAGCAGTTTAAAAAACAGATCGCTCATTTCAGTGCTCTTTGTTCCTTTCTGAAATCTTAAGCCTTCTTCTGTTATTATTTTCTTCCTATTCAGACAACTTCTTAACTATTCTCTGAAAGAAGGTGCACTGGCAACAAATTCTCTTAGTTTTCTTTCATCGGAGAATATCTTTATTTCATTCCTAAAGACAGGATTTGCAATTGACAGTTCCTCTCTTTCAATCTTTGAAAACTAAAGAGCTACTTCCTTCTGTCCTACCCGATTCCAGGTGAGAAATCCTCTGTTATTCCAATATTATCTAAAACATTAATAATCTGTCATTTCTCTCTTCCTGTTTTCAAGTTTTTTTTGCTTGCTTTCAGCTTTTGGAAGTTTCATTTGACATTTCTTGAATTTCTTTGATTTTACCCTACTTGGGTTCCCCAGCTTCTTGACTCTGAAGGCTGTGCTCTCCACTCAGTTGAAGGAGCTTTCAGTTACTGCTCAGTTATGACTCCATGGAATACTCTCTCAGTGCCACTCTCTCTCGCCTCCTTCTAAGACTCAGATGACACAAATTTAAAGCTTTTGCTGTTGTCCCACAAACTCTGTTGATTTTATTTTTAATTTCTGTTTTCCTGTTGTTGGGTAAATTCTATCAATCTGCATCCTAGAAACCTCCATCAAGCAGTACTATGGACCAATCACAGGGCTCCGCTCTCTTGTCCCACCTTTCACTGATCACTTTTCCTTCACTGCCTGAATGTAATGTTGAACACAGTCATTTTTTTGTATTTTGTCTTATTTTCTGGGGGTCAGGAAGGGGAAAGTCCATAGCGGTTAACCCTTCATGGTTTGAAAAAAAAAACTTTAATATATTATCAAGTAAATGATGCATTGAACGAATGAATAGCCATGGCTCAATTATATACTTGCCATTGAAGCAATCAATATGTCAAGGGTAATGCAAAACTTTGATCAGATAGTCCTTTTTCATGTGACCACTCCAAGAACTAGAGTAGATTCAACATAAACTTTACACATTAGCTAAAAGTGAGGGTAAATTTTCCCAGAGGAAAATGTTGTTAAAATTACCAGGAAAAGGGTGAAGAAATATTGGGGCACAAAAACAGCAAATATTTATTACAGATATCTAGCCTACTTCTCTCTGTTCATCCAGAATCTTCTTAGTTGCCTGAATTGATGGGGAACTCACCATTTATATTGGAACACCATTCCACCCATAGTTAGTCTTAATCCCTAGAAAATTTTCCCCTACATTGAACCAGATTCTCCATTCTCATCATAAATTCCTTCTCTTGCTTCTACTTTTGCCATCTGCAGCCACACCAACAAGCCTAACTCTTCTTTCCATAGAAGAATTCTTTAAAAATTTGGGTCTTCTAGGATGTATGGATAGCCAGTAGAATTTAAATAAAATTAGGTCTACTAATACATTGCAGAGAGCCTACAAATCAACTATGTGAGAAAGTTACTAGGTTATTTCAATGCTGGACACAAATAACTGGTTATTTGAACTAATTCATTCAAATACGAACATGGACTTTGGACTTGGTTTCAAATCCCAGTTCTGCCATTTACAATCTGTGTAGCGTTGGAAAATGTGCTGTGATGTTAGGTTTTACATTTGTATAATGGAAATAATAATAGCTTCTTGCTTATGAAAACTCAATAAGATAATATTTATAAAATGCATATTTTAAGGTCTATTAAACAATAAACATTTATGAAGTGGTATTATCATGATAACAGTTAGTCTAAAAAATTAGGCAATTAATTAATTCAGCACAAGCCCTATGCTAGGAACTGGAACAAGAGATGAATAAGATATCTTATCGCCCTCTGAGAAGATAATCAGCATCAAAATGAGGTGTTAATATGATGTGAGATTAGCAATAAAAACAACATGCTAAGAAAGCACAGACCAGAATATTTTTAGAGGAAGTGATATTACATCTAGGCCTTGGAGAATCAGTAGTTTTCTAGGTGGCAAAGTGGGGGTGGAACATTGTAGGCAAAAAGAACATTATAAGCAGAAGGAATTTTAAGAGCAAGTCATAGTGATGCTATAGTAATTTAAAAACATAGCCCCAGAATTTTTTCTCATGTTTACTGTCAAGAAGTAGAGTCTGTCATCTACCCTGGAGTCTGAGTCCTGTGACTGCTTGAGCAATAGAATATAGTAGAAATAAAACTATTTCCAAGCCCAGGCCACTGCTTATATCTTTAAATACTCACACTTGGAAACCACTTGGCATGCTAAGAAGAAACCAAGCAACCACAAGGAGTGGACATGTACTGCTCTTCCAACTAATACCCTCAGTTGAGCCCTCAGCCACCAGCCAGCACCAACCACAAACCACCAGCGAATGCGCTATCTTGGAAGTATACCCTCCAGTTCCAGGCTAGCATCCCCAGTGGATACTACATGAAATAGAGATGAACCTTCCCTGCTGAGCCCTGCCCAAATTGCAGATTCATGAGCTAAATTTATGCTTATTGTTATTTTAAGCTATTAAACTTTGTAATGACATTGTGAAGCAATAGTTGGGAAAGTTGGAAGAATATTTATGGACTGGTAGATACTTTGACTTTGGAAAGAGCATAAAATGCAAAGCAGAGAGTGGTAAAGGAGGCCCTTGATTCCATCTGAAGGAAGATGAGGACTTTCTTTAAGTCAGGAACATGGGGACCCAGAGCCATGAAGACCAAGTATAAAGCAGCAATTTCAGACTGTCTCTACTGTCTTTTTTGCGTGTGATAATTGGAAGAAAATATTCTATGTTCACACAAGTTCCATGGTGAATAACAAAATTAATTTACATATTAAAGATCCTTTCCAAATAAAAGGATTAATGAACAGCCTACAAACATCTCTTCCTCCTGGTTATTGTTGCCTTGGAAGAATTTGATTCAGAGACAGAAGGCGTGATCATGCAGAAGGGCTCAGGGGAAAAGAGGATTTATGTTTTCCAAGCACCAAATCAATACCAGCAACTCATTTGACTTCAAAACTTCCACACCTTTCACAAAGTCTTGTCAGGAACCATCTATTTACTAGCTGGTGTGTCTCAGAGAAAAACAATCCCTATAAATGCATGAGCTTTATCTATCTTCCTTATTTGGACCAACTGGGTTTTCCAAAATTTCTATATGTTGGACCTCTACTAATTTCTTATAGGTCTGGACATCAAAACCATGTCTGCAACCTCAGCAAAGGTCAAGCCTAGAGGGCACAATGTGATGTGGGGTTAGGGTGTCACACAAGATTTCAGTTTGTGCAACAAACTCTCAGCAAGTACTGGGAAGGATATAGAGAACACAGCAGAAAACAAGACAGACAGGGTCCCTGACCTGCTGGGGCTTACAGTCTAGGGGTGAAGACAGGCAGAATCAAAAGAAGAAACAATACATGTAAAAGTGCAGGTGCCAAAGTGGAGAATATGTAGAAATTGGAATCTGTTTTAGACATAGTGGTCAAGAAAGGTAAAACTTGGAAGGTGACAGTTGAGGATGAGGAGGAGAAAGATTATCACCAGTAGCTTTAGCAACCTCTATAGAGTTATTGGGTCAGCTGTACTAATTTTTTAAGGTCTTACCAAAGGCCTACTTGGAGTAATGCTCTCAGTAGGAAAATAACAACCAATTTGGGAATCGTATTTTTAGTTCTTTTGTAGAGTGTTTTCATAGGTTGGATTCCTTAAACGTAGACCCTGACCCAAAAAATGTATGTGAAAGTGATTTATTAGGAAGAATTTCCAGGAAAATCCAACTGGAGGCTGGGAATGTGGGAAAAGAAGAGAAGGAAGTCAAGCAAGGGCTCAGTGTCAAGCCAAGCATCACAGAGAAGAACTTGGGCTCAATCCCACAGGGGGGGCTTTGGAAACAGAATGGAGCACATCCAAGTTGTCCCAATTAGAGGACAAGCGAGCCAGCATACTCACCCTCCTGCACCCGTCCAAGTTGGTCAAAAGCTGCCTCCAGGGTGAGACAAATGCCAACACACTTCTGCACTTTGCAGGCCACAGGCCAGGCAGTGTCCAACAACCTTAAGGCAACTGTGTCACAGAGACACAGGAGCTGATTGATAACAGTGAGATTACGCCAGTCTTCACTATAGTCACAAACATCTTCTGCTACTAATGTATTTATCTATTTGTTTTAACTGAGACTTCCAGTGTTTTTTACAGTAATTACTGCCTATTCAGAGGCAATCAACACCTATTTGAACATCCAGGTGCCACATTCCTAACCTTAGTCAATACTGTCTAAGAATTATAGTCATTATGAAACCAACAAGCATTCTTAGCATAGCCTAAGAAATTATCATCACAATTGTAAAAACTGACCAATGGTTTCTATGCAGCAAACTGGGACTCCACAATCAAGAGGAATACAAACAAAATAGCAAGTCTAGATAAAATTTTTTTAAACACCATCCATCTTAAAAACTTTTCTACTGGGATAATTGAAAATGGTCTGCTGTAGTGGCTGGCACCATGCTGCGCGGGATGGGTACATGCACAGGGGCTGACTGGGGAGATTGGGGAGCACTGGGGAGGGCAGAATACACAATGGTCTCCTCTTTGGAAATTGGAAATGGTTCTCAGTGAGAGTTCTCAGATGTTTTTCTGTTAATCTATTTTGACTACTTCAATATCTAGCATTAAGCTTTTGGGGCGCTAGGTTACCTAAACTCCAGAAATATTATTAATCTAGAAATAAATCAGGTAAATTATTTCCCTCTGAGGTTATTCCTGGTGGCAAATCCCAACAGAAATGTGGTCTTCACCCTGCCAAAATAGGCACCCTACTGTTCTCTCAAAATAGGGAGTAAATCCATTTCTGTAACAAAATGCCCTAGAATTTCCAGGTGTTCGAGGCCCTGTTTGAAGGGCAGGGATTAGAAGCACAGAATAAATATGAAGCAAGACAATCTGTCACACCCAGCACTGGAGATGAGATGGTGAGAATGAATGGAGAGAAAACTCAGAAAGGACTCTCCCTGTCTTAGAGCCAGCCTGTGAACAAGGGAGGTGATTCAGCAAGCAATAGTAATTAAGTACAGGGCACTTCCCCTGCAACAGAAGACTGGGAGCACGTGGCAGGGCCATCTTTCCTCTTCTCTAGGGATGGGTCAAGGGGAAAGTCCTGACATGAGGAAGAGCCGGCCATGGGAGAGGGTAGGCTCAGTGTTTTGAACAGAGGGAACAGCAAAGTAAAGGCTGAATGTTGAGAGATTGAGATGGTGAGGCTGGAGGAAGGCAATTTGAGGAACTAAAGCAGTCACCCATGGCTGGAGAAGGGAGTGCCCAGGATGGAGGGGAGTGAGAAAAGAGCAGACCAGGTGGGCAGAAGCCAACTATGATGGTCCCAGATGGAATCTGGGTTACGTCCTGAGGGTAAAACAGGGCCATTGAAGGGCTCACTTTATTGGGAAGGAAACCTCCTTATCTTTATATTCAAACAAGCATTAATATAACATAGAGTAGAAAGGAAATTCATGTGCTTTTTAAAGATTAAAAACAGATAGTTAAAAAAATTCAAAACGTAATGTAGTCTGTCACCACCTCCACCCTTCAGGGCATTTTTCTGGGGATGGTTCAAAAGCATAGTCTGGACATCAATTAGTCACCCTGAAGGGGGGAAACTGTCAGTAGATTAAGGAATTTAGAAATCCTGAAAGACAGAAGCCAGACGCCAACTGTTTCACTGAGGCTTTATGCTTTGATCTCAGGTATTTGGCAGGGATTCTGGCTTCCCAGGAGGAAAGTCAAACCCTGTGAAATCCTGATACATACTTGTGCAAGTCAACCACACTTTTAATTACCAATAACCACGAATGTAGATCCACTAATGATCAAGGCCCCAAGGAGTTTGAAAAAGAAATCTAACTACTTTGCATATTAAAAGTGAAAATGAGGACTCATTTGTTTCTTCAATAAGTATTTATTAAGTCTAACTACAGGCCCTGGCCCTGTTCTAGGCACTTGAAGTACATAGGGAGAAAAGGAGAATAAATCCCTGCCCTTATGTTATTATATTCATGAGGTTGGTATTTTTTCCTTCCTAGAGGCTCAGACAAGAGCTGGAGAAGATGGCACACATCAATACCACCCATTCGTATATTTGACTTCAGGAATTTACTGCCTTGGATAAAATGAGCTTTACAGCCTGCTAAACTATACAGAATCTCTAAAAACATGAACAAAGTGGATTTTATTCTCAGCATCATTTTTAGCCTTCTAATTGGTTTCTAAACTTACACTTCAGACATCATAAAGTGTGAACAAATCCAGCCACAGCATCTGAAAAGTAGTTAACAATATACAATCACAGTCTAACAAGAATATGCTATTATAGTTTTCTGAAACCTCCCCTACTCTCCAGCCCACATGATCCTCTCTGGCCTTGGAACACTGATAAGAATAGACCTAAGCTTGTATCCTGCCCTGGGTTATAGCCTGACTCTTGTTATCTGTTGAGTGATGAGGAATTGTCAGGACATTGTTTTCTCAACTAGATTTCCAAAGACTTCACTTTTGGCTTCCACACAGCTAAACAGAGGCCTAGCATTTTCCACTCTGAATTTAGAAAACAGAGGTCAGTAGAATGAACTGAAATCAATACCAATAATGATGACAATGATGATGATGATGATGATAGCATAACAATGGCTGTAACGGCACTTCACTTTTTTGCAGCACCTTACAGATTATAATGCTGCCACGTCTAGCATTACATTTGTTTAATTCTCACTCCAATCCTGTGCAGTAAGCTCAGTTGGGATTGTTAGCAATTATTACTCAGTGATGGGTATAAGGATGGTTTTGATTTGGATTCAGTACAGTTTTATCGGTTCAGTGCCAGTTTTTCAAACAAGATATTGAGTTTAGGTTCTTGTGATTGCTTTTATCTTTTTTAAACAAAAAGGAAAAAGTTAAATAAAATACCACAACAGTCTAAAAATACCACAACTCAGAGATAAGCCCCTGTTTGATGAATAGTCTTTGAGATACTTCTTTATAAATTATTATAAATATGTGCCTATGTATTTAAATGGAATGTATAACATTGTATAATATTATATACAATATTCTTTTGTATATTTACTGTTTTTACTCTTTTCATTCACTTCTTTATAAATCATTATAAATATGTGTATATGTATTTTTTGTTTTTTGAGACAGAGCCTCAAGCTGTCACCCTAGATAGAGTGCTGTGGCATCACAGCTCACAGCAACCTCCAATTCCTGGGCTCAAGCAAGTCTCTTGCCTCCGCCTCCCAATTAGCTGGGACTACAGGCGCCCGCCACAATGCCTGGCCACTTTTTGGTTGCAGCCGTCATTGTTGTTTGGCGGGCCTGGGCTGGATTCGAACTCACCAACTCAGGTGTACGTGGCTGGCGCCTTAGCCCGTTGAGCCACAGGTGCCGAGCCAGAAGTATAATTGATTTTTATACATTTTTTTTTTTTTTTTGAGACAGAGCCTCATTCTGTCACCCTGGATAGAGTGCTGTGACATCATAGCTCACAGCAACCTCCAATTCCTGGGCTCAGCAAGTCTCTTGCCTCCGCCTCCCAAATAACTGGGACTACAGGGGCCCGCCACAAAGCCCGGCCATTTTTTTTTTTTTTAGGTTGCAGCCACCATTGTTGTTTGGTGGGCTGGGGCTGGATTCAAACCCGCCAGCCCCTTGAGCCCCAGGTGCTGAGCCAGAATTTTATACATTTTTTTATCTCATTTTAAAATTAATTTAATGTTCTACATAGTTATTTTTGCTGAACTTTGGGATTGTTTATGTGTATGATCATATTTATTTACAAATTTTGAGACCATTTTCCTTCATTTAAAAACTCTGCATGCATTTTATTTTTTTCCTCAACTTACTGCATTATCAAGGACCCTCTAATACAATGTTGAATAACAGCTGTGAGAGGAAGCATGCTTGCTTTGTTTCCCATCTCCAATGAAGAGTATTTGGTTTTTCATCATTTTATAAAATGTTAGCTGTTGGTTTTTTGTTTATACTCTTTTATCAGCTTGAGAAAGTTTCCTTCTATACATAATTTGCTGAGCTTTTATCATGAGTGAGTTTTAATTATGAGTGGGTGTTAAATTTTGTCAAATGCTTTTTCTCTATTAAGATCAGTTTTTTCCTTTATTCTATGAATACTAATTACATTAATTGATTTCCAATGTTCATTCTTGGGATAAATTTCAGTTGATCATAATGTATTATTCTTTTTAATATATGGCTGGATTTGAATTGCTAATGATTTGTTAAGGATTTTGCATTGATGAGGAATATTGATCTGTAAGTTTCATATGTTTGTATGTTTTTACTTTGTAATTTTTGATCTGGTTTTTGTGTCAAGAGTAATACTGGATTCATAAACTGATTTGGAATATCTTCCTTTCAATGTGTAGGATTGGCATTATTTCTTTATTGAATGTTAAGTTGAATTTACCACTAGAGTTATTTGGATTTTTTCTTTGTGGGAATATTCTTAATAACAAATTCAATACTTAAATTGTTTACAGACTGTTCAAATTCTCAATTTCTTCTTGTGTTGATGTACAGAAAAGAGTTACATAGTGGGCCAGTGGATGCTGTCCTTAGAAAGACTTGCTCATGGTCTTTGGATGATCCCTGGAAACTTGAATTTAGGGAGAATTCTTGCCATTTTCTAACTCAGTGGTTCTCAACCTGTGGGTCGCGACCCTCAGAAACCTTATTAAAAGGGCTACAGCTTTAGGAAGGTTGAGAACCACTGTTCTAACTGATAAGAGTTGCTGGATGACTGTGTCTGAACTGTTAGTACATGCAATGTGGCTTATTTTGAACATCTCTTTTCTTTCTGAGTCTCAATTTTGGCACATGCTAAGCAGAACAGTATGAACAGCCTTCTTTCTTCCCCCCCACACTGCAAGCAAGCTTGGGCACGAAATTTCTTTTTTTTATATTGGATATACTATTTCTCTTTTTCCTTTTCTTTTTATTTTTTTCAGAAGACTTTTTTTGAATTTCAGAATATTACATGGATAAATATTTTGGTTACATGGATTGCTTTTATATCGCCTGAGACAAAGCTGTAAGTGTGCCCATTCTAATATGTTTTCTAAATTTTCTTTAGTTAATTTTTGTTTTTTTTTAATTTTTATTAAATCATAATTGTGTTACATTAGTGCACTCATGGGGCACAATGTGCTGATTTCATATACAGTTAACTTCTTTTTTTTATTGTTGGGGATTCATTGAGGGTATATGAAACTATGTTACACTGATTGCATTTGTTGGGTAAAGTCCCTCTTACAATCGTGTATTGCCCCCAGAAGGTGTGGCACACACCAAGACCCCACCCCCCTTGCTCCTTCCCTCTCTCTGCTCTTCCTTTCCCACCCCTCCCTCATTCTTTCTCTCTCTGCTCTTCCTTTCCCTCACCCCCACCGTTTCATTAATTGTCATTAATTGTCCTCATATCAAAATAGAGTACATGGGATTCATGCTTCTCCATTCTTGTGATGCTTTACTAAGAATAATGTGTTCCACTTCCATCCAGGTTAATACAAAGGCTGTAAAGTCTCCATTTTTTTTTAATGGCTGAATAGTATTCCATAGTGTACATATAC
>CAUYON010113207.1:0-16372 GCA_963573935.1 Arctocebus calabarensis
ACAATGCGAAATGCTTACACTGAACTAAGTAACACATCCATCACAATTATACTCATTTCTTAATAATTTTGAAATGTACCAAAACCCTCTTTCCTCTCTTATCCCCCCTCCCCTCCCCTCTCTCTCTCTTCTTCCTGTCTAATTACTGGACTATAGTTATGTTTTGCCATTCATATGAGTGTGTAGGTGGTTATATATTGATTTTATAGTAGTATTGAGTACATTGGATACATGTACATTCCCCATTCTTGAGATACTTTACTAAGAGGAATAGGTTCCAGCTCCATCCAGGTAAACATAAAAGATGTGAAGTCCCCTTCTTTTTTATGGCTGCATAGTATTCCATGGTGTACATATACCACAATTTGTTAATCCATTCATGGGTAGATGGGCACTTGGGCTGTTTCCATGTCTTGGCTATTATGAATTAAGCTGCAATAAACATTCTGGTGCAAATGTCTTTATTGTAAAATAATTTTGATCATCTGGGTATATACCTAGTAGAGGAATTGCAGGATCAAACAATAGGTCTACTTTTAGTTCCTTGAGTGTTCTCCAAACTTCTTTCCAAAAAGGTTGTATTAGCTTGCATTCCCACCAGTGTGTAGAAGTGTTCCCTTCTCTCCGCATCCTTGCCAACATCTGTAGTTTTGGGATTTTGTGATGTGGGCTAATCTTACTGGAGTTAGATGATATCTCAAAGTAGTTTTGTTTTGCATTTCTCTGATGATTAAGGGTGATGAGCATTTTTTCATGTGTTTGTAGACTTGACTTGAACAGAAACTTTATCAGAGAAGTTTCTGTTCAAGTCTCTTGCCCACATAGAAATTCTTTTCTTATTGATTACTTTGAGTTCTCTTTAGATTCTAGTTATCAGACCTTTGTCAGAAGCTACCCTGCAAAAATCTTCTCCCATTCTGAAGGTTGTCTGTTTGCTTTAATTACTGTGCTTTTGCTGTGCAAAAGCTTTTTAGTTTGATCAGATCCCAGTAATGTATTTTTGGTGTTGCTTCAATTCCCTGGGGTGTCCTCCTCATAAAATATTCTCCCAGGCTGATTTCTTCAAGTGTTTTCTCTGTACTCTCTTCTAGTATTTTTTAGTTTCATGTTTTAAGTTTAAATCTTTTATCCAGTGAGAATCAATTTTAATGGTGAAAGGTGGGGGTCCAGTTTTAGTCTTCTATAGGTTGCCATTTCGTTCACCCAGGACCATTTGTTAAACAGGGAGTCTTTCCCCCACTGAATATTTTTGATAGGCTTGTCAAATGGTGATAAGTAGCGGGGTCCATCTCTTGGTTCTCTATTCTGTTCCATAAATCTACTGCTCTGTTTTTGGGTCAGTACCATGCTGTTTTGATCACTATAGATTTATAGTATAGCCTGAAGTCTAGTAATGTGATACGTCCTGATTTGTTCGTATTTCTGAGTAATGTATTTGCTATTCGAGGTTTTTTTCTGATTCCATATAAAACAAAGTTGGATTTTTTCAAGTTCTTTAAAGTATGACAATGTTGCTTTAATTGGGATTGCATTAAATCTGTAAATTGCTTTGGGTAGAATGGACATTTTAACAATGTTAATTCTTCCCAGCCATGAGCATGGTATGTTTTTCCATTTGTTAACATCTTCAGCTATTTCTTTTCTCAGAGTTTCACAGTTCTCCTTATAGAGGTCTTTCACGTCCTTTGTTAGGCAAATTCCCAAATATTTCATCTTCTTTGGCGCTATTGTAAAAGGAATAGAGTCCTTGATTATTTTTTTCAGCTTGACTACTGTTGGCGTCTATAAAAGCTACTGACTTGTTAAGTATTGATTTTGCATCCTGAGACACTGCTATATTTCTTGATCACTTCTAAGAGTTTTGAAGTTGAGTCTCTGGGATTTTCCAGGTATAGGATCATATCACCAGGGAAGAGTGAGAGTTTGATCTCCTCTGATCCTATTTGGATACCCTTGATTACCTTCTCTTGACTGATTGCGATGGCTAAGACTTCATTACTATGTTGAGAGGCTGCATAATTTATAAAGAAAAGTTTATTTCTTATGGTTCTAGAGGCTGGTAAGTCAAAGGTCAAAGGGTTGCATCTGGTGAGGGTCTTCTTGCTGGTGGGGAACCTGCTGAGTCCCAAGGTGATGCAGGGCATCCTGTGAGGAGCAGGCTCAAGAGAGATGACCAAATTGGCTTTTATAATACACCCACACTTTTTTTTTGAGGCAGAGTTTCACTTGGTCACTCTTGGCAGAGTGCCATGGCATCACAGCTCACAGGAACCTCAAACTCTTGGGTTCAAGTGATCGTCTTGCCTCAGCCTCTCAAGTAGCTGGGACTACAGGCACCTGCCCCAATGCCCAGCTTTTTTTTCACAGTAGAGGGACACTGTGGTTCAGGCTGGTCTTGAACCTGTGAACTCAGGCAGTCCACCCTCCGTGGCCTCCCAAGTGTTGAGATTACAGGCGTGAGCCACCGGGCCCCAGGAATAGACTAATTCTTTTGGTAACTAACCCACTCCCCCTTGGTAATTCATTAATGTATTAGTCCATGAATGAATTCATTCATCCTTGAAAGCAGAGCCCTCATGACTGTGCCCTATCACCTCTCAAAGATCTGACTTCTCAACTGCTGCACTGAGAATTTTTCAGTACATGAACTTTTGGGAGACACATTCAAACCACAGCAACAGGAGGACCTATTTCATTGTAAATATATTGATACTGGGGAGTGATTTTTTGCTACTTTGCAATTAATAACCAATAGGCTCTGAACATGTGATACAAGCACAGGCTTTTAGATCTAGGTTTGATTCCTGGCTGTACCACTCACTGAGGCTGGTGGGTTTGAACCTGGCCTGGCCCTGATAAACAATAGTGACAACTGCAACAAAAAAATAGCTGGTCATCGTGGCAGGCGCCTGTAGTTCCAGCTACTGGGAGGCTAAGGCAAGATAACGGCTTAAGCCTAAGAGTTTGAGGTTGCTGTGAGCTGTGACGCCATGACACTCTGCCGAGGGGGACATCGTGAAACTCTGTTTCAAGAAAAAAAAAATAAAAAAATAAAATAAAATAACAGGTTACTTAATTTATTTGGCCCCAGTTTTCAAACTGGGAAAATGAGGTTAGCAGCAACTCCTTCTTGGGTTTAAAATGAGAATGAGGCTACTCTGGGAGGCTAAGGAGGGTGAATAGCTTGAGTTCATAAGTTCAAGACCAGCCTGAGCAAAAGCAAGTCCCCCTCTCTACTAAAAATAGAAAAACTGAGGCAAGAGAATCGCTTGAGCCGAAGAGTTAGAGGTTGTTGTGAGTTATGATGCCTCGGCACTCTACCCAGGGTGACAGCCTGAGACTCCGTCTCAAAAAATATAAATAAAGTGAGAATGAAATGAAAGAATGCAAGTAAAGCTCTTAGCATAATGCCTGGCACACAGTGAATGTCTGATGAATGTTTGCTCTTATTTTGAATTCCTGCAGATTCAAAGATTATGATAGGATTTTGTAAGGAATCTACCTGCTGCTCAAAGAGTGTTTTGTGGCAGGTATGACAGGATGTACCAGGACATTAGTGACACATTGAAAATTGAAATTTCCGAATGTATTTATTTTAGTTTCCTAGGAAATACTCTGTAATACCCAGAACATAAGCTCACAAACCCTCCAACTGTGCAGATGTTAAAGACTCGTAAGTGTTGTCAATACCACCATTCTGTGTACATGTGCAAAGTATTACTGCTACTCCATTAACTAATGGCAAGAAAACCCCTGGGCCTGCAGAGTGTTTACAATATTTGTACGTTGCTATGGACATGGTATCAAAGGCGGGCACCAGTAACACGAACAGGATGTGGGGGATTAAGGCAGCTGACAATGACAAATATTCTCACTCTTCATACATCATTCTTGGATAGTATTTGTAAAATATTTGGGAGGTGAAGCATTCTGCTGAGAACATTACTTGGCTGTTTCACCCAACACCGCTGACAGGCAGCATGGTGGAAGAGGAGCATCAGGGACCTAGGTCTCCCGCCACATTTGCTGTGTGACAATGATGGTTACCTTCCTTTGTGCACTTTTACTTTCTCACACTGTAAAACTGCAGTCCCTTCCAGTGTTTTGATTACAGGTAAACAGGATTTAATCTCATATCCTGTGTAGTTTAATGAAATTCTAGCTAAGTCAAGCCCCCAAATTAACATATATTTTTGGAGGCATACAAGATGAGATAAGCTAGTTGGCCAGCCTGGGTTTTCTTTTTCTGTTGCTACCTGTCTTGTTCACAAACTATGTAGATGTCAGTTGGCTCTCACGCTGTCTTAGAGACAGATTTTTTTTTTTCCATAAACTAAAGCAAGGCTGGCCGTAGTGGCTCATGCCTGTAATCCCAGCACTCTGGGAGGCCGAGGCAGATGGATTGCCTGAGCAAGAGAGAAAGACCAGCCTGAGAGAGAGAGAGAGAGACTCCATATCTAAAAGAGATGTGGCGGCTGCCTGTAGTCTGAGCTGCTTGGGAGGCTGAGGCAAGAGAATTGCTTGAGCACAAGAATTTGAGGTGGCTGTGAGCTGTGACGCCACGATACTCTACTGAGGGTGACAAAGTAAGACTCTGTCTCAAAAAAAAAAAAAAAATAAGAGCAACATTGAGTGTAGGCAATCCAGCTCTTGTTGGCAAACTATTAAAAAGTCAATGAAAAGGTGGCACCTGTGGCTCAAAGGAGTAGGGTGCTGGCCCCATATACCAGCAAAAAAAGAAAAACAAAAACATGCAAAACACAAACAAAAAAAGTCGATGAAAATTAGATTAAGCCAGTTTCTAAACTCACAGTGCCCTCAAAGCTCCTCCCAGGACTCCAGTTAGTGTCTAGTGTCATATTACCACGTGAACAGATCGGTAAGTCACAATTTATTCATTTAAATTAAAATACACACAAAACAATGTATATTTTGCAAGAATACATGCGCATCACACACACTGGAATTATTGCCTAAGAGTGGGGAGAGGAGGCAAATGGAGATAAAAGGGATAAACAAAACAAGAGGGAAACAGACATCAAGACTCAAAAGAGAGGATACAGATTACCCAAAGTGATACAGCTTCTAGTGTGCTGGGCTGTCAGTCAAAGTCCAGTGCCCAGTCCATTCCATTACAAAAGGCTGGCTGACTTTTGCTCTCAAGGGGAAACATCAACAACAAAGGAGAAATGTGACTTATTTATCAACCCTCAGAGAGTTGTTATCTTACTACCTTTTCGTTGGTAAGTAAAGTACCCACAAGATTCATGCAAATCAAGTCTTCCTTCTAAAGGAGCTTTTACTTTACCAGATCTTATCTTGATTGGGTAATTTCATTTTCCTGGTAGCTATAAAGGGAAGGTAAATTAATTCAACTCAGGTTTTCTGACATTACATTCAAGAGAATAATTCCAGTTTTTTGAGATTGTAGAGGGGGTTAGAGAGTTTAAAGTCCTTTAAAATATAGTTCTTTGGTGCCATTATGGTAGTGGTTTAGGAAAAAATAGATAGTTCTTGATCTCGTATATTATCTCCCAGAGATGGGTACCGGAACTACTAAGTTGGGTGTTTTGTGAAAGAGCTTCTGTCCATTTTTGTCTGGGGAATCTACTCCATAATAGGCATCTATTACAAGAATTAACAATAAACAAATGAATTTTCACTATTGGCACGTTTGAAGCTTAAATATAAGAAACATAACACCTGCATTCTAATTTTTTTTTTTTGACTGAGTTTCATTTTGTCGCCCTCAGTAGAGTGCTATGGCATCGTAGCTCACAGCAACCTCAACCTCTTAGGCTCAAGTGATCCTTTTGCCTCAGTTTTTCATTTTTAGTAGAGAGGGGTCTGACTCTTGCTCAGGCTAGCCTCAAACTCCTGAGCTCAAGTAATCCTCCCTCCTCGGACTCTCAGAGTGCTAGAATTATAGGCACAAGCCACCTTGCCTCACCCCTGTGTTCCAATTTGTGCATATATTACAACTGTATCTGGTATTTACAGCAAAATACTGTGACCCTTTTATGGGCAAAACAAAAGTGAATATTGCATGCATGTAACGTGGTGAATTTGTAATTTGTGGATTCCTTGGGGCTTCTGTGACTTTGGAAATGCTTACATTCAGGCCTTCATGTTGCATTAGCTGGCATGTTTTCCTTCTGATGAGTAGAGTCATGGTTGTATAAACTAATCTTTGCTTTCTTTCTATTCTGCGATCTTTCACATATTTCATTGATGATCAGTTAGTGTCAAGGAGTCAAATCAGATTTAAATTAATTCTTACGTGTTAAAAAAAAAAGAATTAATACTCAGCAAAAGGGCAAAATAAGAATTTTATATGTGTTTGCTTTCATTTGCAAAATTACACACAGGAAGGAATGAGCCAGAAATTAAAGATATTCATCATATAAGGGTAAATAAAAGTAAGACTGAATTTTCCCTGTTGTCAAAGGAGAAAATGACCTTCCTCCCCCTTCTCTTTGAGCATTTCCTTGAGAAAACGGCATTTATGATTCCTTTCCCAATCCTTTTGATATGCATGTAAAACCCTTTAAAAAGTTAACTAAGACTCTTCTGAGCCTAACACCCAGGAATTTTTTTTTAAGGGCTCGGGAACCATCTCTGAAATATAAACTTCTGGGAAGATAGCACTCTCATCTTCCTGTCACCCTGGGAATTTGACCTGGATGTCTTGCTCCATTCTGTCTCTAGGACTTTTCTTGTCGCAGAGATAGAAATTTAATCTTTCCTTACGATAAAGGTAACTAGCACGATTGGCCACTCACATTACAAGGTGAATTTAGGTTGAACCAGGAAAGAACGTATACATCCATGTGTTCAGTCCTCTTTCATGAGGACAAGTATCATTTATATCAAGACACTTGCCATGGACTGTATCTGCTTAGCTATACAGAAGGGTGAAAGTTTGTTCTTCTGTCTTTGCAATCTCAATAACTTACTGCCTGTGGTGCACATTTTAAATTTCACCCTATCTATAAGGGGTGGGAGGGATAGGAAGGGGAATAAGTCTTCTCCAAGTACATAATTTTACATAGATTTACATTTTGAACTTTGTCAATATCTTATACATTATAAAAGACATAAGGTAAGGCAGTGCCTGTGGCTCAGTGAGTAGGGTGCTGGCCCCATATACCAAGGGTGGCGGTTTTGAACCTGGCCCAGGCCAAACTGCAACAAAAAAATAGCCTGGTGTTTGTTGCCCTGGGTAGAGTGCACTCTACTGAGGGCGACAAAGTGAAACTCAGTCAAAAAAAAAAAATTGGAATGCAGGTGTTATGTTTCTTATATTTAAGCCTCAAATGTGCCAAAAGTGAAAATTCATTTGTTTACTGTTAATTCTCGCCTGTAGTCACAGCTACTCGGGAGGCTGACACAAGAGAATCGCCTAAGCTCAAGAGCTGGAAGTTGCTGTGAGCTGTAACGCCACAGCACTCTACCCAGGGCAACAAAGTGAGACTCGGTCTCTAAACAAACAAACAAACAACATAAGGTAAAATTGAGAAGGTTGGGAAAAAAAGAAAACCCTAAAACTGAATACAAATTAGCAAATAAACCTAAAATCCAACTGAATACTGATAATATATTCAGAAAAAGAAAGAAGATAACCTTTTTTTTTTTTTTTTTTGAGGCAGAGTCTGACTCAATAGAGTGCTGTGACATCACAGCTCACAGCAACCTCAAACTCTTGGGCTTACGCGATTCTTTTGCCTCAGCCTCCCAAGTAGCTGAGACTATAGGCGCTCACCCCAACACCTGGCTATTTTTTGTTGCAGTCATCATTGTTGTTTTATCAGGCCGGGGCTGGGTTTGAACCCTCCAGCTTCAGTGTTTTTATGTGGTCAGTGCTCTAGCCATTAAGCTATGGGCGCTGAGCCCCCTGAACAGTATTGGTAGTATACCAAAACTATTTCTCTTAACATACATCTTCCTGCAAACAGAAATGAGGCAACTGGTATATTCAAAAAAGCTTAGGAGTCATGTTAAAATGTTTTACAGAAATTGCAAATGCTGGCCTGGTGCCTGTGGCTCAATGGGCTAAGGTGCCAGCCACGTATACCTGAGCTGGCAGGTTCGAATCCAGCCCAAGCCCAAACAACAATGACGGCTGCAACCCAAATGGCCGGGTGTTGTGACAGGCGCCTGTGGTCCCAGCTACTTGGGAGGCAGAGGCAGGAGACTCGCTTAAGCCCAGGAATTGGAGGTTGCTGTGAGCTGTGATGTCACAGCCCTCTATCCAAGGTGACAGCTTGAGGCTCTGTCTCCAAAAAAAAAAAAAAAAAAAAAAAAAAAGCTAGACTCTCATTGTCCAGCATGGAGGAAAATGGAAACATAATTCACAATCTGGTGAGGACAAAGAAGCCTTGCAGAGAAAGATTCCACGGTCTTACAAATGTATTACTCAGCTACCCTATAAGCATTTTTTTCTCTGTGTTGACAAAAAAGAGAAGGATAAATGATATTTACAACCTAGTTGCTAAAATAAGAATGTTAATTAATGAGACTCTAGGCAGGGTCCTAGGAAGATAAAAATGTGATTGCACTGTGTCTCCAACTTCCCTGGTAAGTCCTCTAACTTCTGTGTTTCAGACCTTCTGCGTAAACACATAAGGGTCTTCTGAGATGGCAAGTTGATTTGCCAAAGTGTCTTTACACATCTGGAATATAACTGGAAACCCAAGGCTTGTGCTAATATCATGGCTTCTAAAACATGTTTAGACTCAGATTGGAGTCATAAACATGTTGAATGTAAGAAATGCTGTTAGTTTATGTATTGGGCCTGTTATGAAGTTCTGTGGTCATTAGTTTTTTTGTTCTTTCTTTTTTGTTCTTCCAAACTATGAATGCTTTGGGGTGGGTAAGATAACAATTTAGTCTGTTTGTCTTACACGGTTGCTTCCACCAAGATGCCTCTGGCCTTTCCCATCTCAAACTCAAAATAAAATGGTTTCTCCCATATCATCACCATGACCACAACACAAAGCCAAGAGGTCTCCATTTGTTTGTTTATTTATTTATTTATTTATTTATTTTGAGACAGTGTCTTACTATATTGCCCTCGGTAGTGGTGTCACATCTCACTGCAACCTCAAACTCTTGGGCTTAAGCAACTGTTTTGCCTCAGCCTCCCAAGCAGCTGGGACTACAGGCACTCACAAGACCCGGTTGTTTTCTGTTGTAGTTGTCATTGTTGTTTAGCAGACCCTGGCCAGGTTCGAACCCACCAGCTTTGGTGTATGTGGCCAGAGCACTAACCACCAAGCTATGGGAGCCAAGTCTGTTTATTTTTTGCTTCACAGACTTACTTCTAAGATCCTGAGCTAAGGGGACGTGGGAGGTCAATATGAAGCCCAGAATCCTACCTCTCTCTGTGTGATGTCGGATAAATTACTTTACTGAGATCAGTTTCTGGGTCTATAAAATGATCTGCACCAATTGCTCACTAAGAGCCTTTACTTCTAAGCCATGATAATACTCCAAATAAAATCATAGGATTTTATACACATGCTATATATTGATGTTTTGGTCAATGACAGACTGCATATATGATGGTGGTCTCATAACATTATAATACTGTATTTTTTGCTGTAGCTTTTCTGCAGTTAGCTATGTTTAAGTATTACAAACACTTACCATTGTGTCACAATTACCATGGTATTCAGTACATTAAGGTGCTGCTAGGGTAGAAGCAATAAGCCATATCATACAGCTTAGATGTATAGAAGGCTGTGCCATCTAGGTGTGTGTAAGTACATCCTATGATATCTGCACAATGGTGCAATCACCCAGTGATGCATTTCTCAGAACATATCCTCATTGTTTAGCATGACTGTATTTTGGCATTTTAATAATGCCAGAACACGCCTCACTTGGTACACAGAAGGTATGAAATACTGAATGCAAACGGAAACAAAAGGGAGACAATCCTGCATTAAAAAAAGAGACACTCATGTCCACCCAGTTGACTTTGTGTGTAGAAGAGTCAAATGGGCCATGGGAGATTTACAAGCACACGTGGGTCACTACGAAAGTTCTGAGACAGACTGTGTTATGGTCCGTTATTTAGCTTCCAAGAAATGCAGTCAACAAGAGTTCTTTCTGGCTCAGCGTCTTTAGCTCAGTGGCTAGGGAGCTGGCCACATACATATCCCAGGGCTGGTGGGCTGAGAATGAAGCCCAGGCCTATCCAACAATAACAACAAAAAAAATAGCCTAGCGTGGCAGGCGCCTGTAGTTCCAGCTACTTGGGAGGCTGAGGCAAGAGAAGCACGTAAGCCCAAGAGTTTGAGGTTGCTGTAAGCTGTGATGCCATAGCACTCTACCGAGGGAGAGTAGTGGACACTGTCGCAAATCCCACCCCCCCAAAAAAAACCCCAGAGTCCTTTCTGATTCATACGTGCAAGTTTCAGCTTGCTCAGCTCATCAGTGTTGCTGGGAGGGCTTCATTTGTATACATCCATTTTTTGATTTCTGTTTGTCTCGAAACTTTTATAATGACCCACATACACCCTATAACCAGGGTGCTTTGCATTTCTTTATCAGTGAGATACAAACTGATATTTGAACTGGACAAATCGTTCCATAGGAGTCTATTTGAGAAAAACAATCAAATGTATGACAATACATAAAAACTGAAAAATACAAAAGCACTTGGTTAGACAAGTCACAGAAGTTTATTCAAGTTTATCTGTTTTGCTCACTAATCTCTCATGTTGTTTCTAGCACCACTAATATATATATTATTGTCATTATTTCTCTCTGGAGGGAACGATGTTTTTAAAAAATCTGGGTTCAATTTCCATGATGCTTAACTCCATGGTCAAAATATTTTTTCCTGGCTCAGTGCCTATGGCTCAACAGGCTAAGGCGCCAGCCACATACACCTGAGCTGGCAGGTTCGAATCCAGCCTGGGCCTACCAAACAACGACGGCTGCAACCAAAAAATGGCCGGGCATTGTGTCCCAAGCTACTTGGGAGGCGGAGGCAAGAGACTTGCTTGAGCCCAGGAATTGGAGGTTGCTGTGAGCTGTGATGCCACAGCACTCTATCCAGTGTGATGGCTTGAGGCTCTGTCTCAAAAAAAAAAAGCAACACCTTAATCACAAGAGAAATAGAAAGACTGAGATATATCTGCAGAAATTTATCTCCACTTTAAACTATTCATAATCCTTAATTGTTCGGGGTGGTACTTTTACTTGAGGGCTCTATTTTGGGGAGGAGGCTATTTCTCATAAATGTTTGTTTAATATTAATAACCTGCCCTGCTGTATGATGGAAGGGAAATAAATACTAGTCTGCAGACATAAAGCTGGCAGTCCTCCAGGGAAGGAGTCAAGGACATCAAAAAGGTAGCTGAACTAAACAAGTTAGTCTGCAGAACTGGAAAGCTAAAGTCTTTTCCTATTTTTTTCTTAAGTAACATTGGTCTATTAAGCTCAATCTAAACAAGTTAGTCTGCAGAATTGGAAAGCTAAAGTCTTTTCCTATTTTTTTCTTAAGTAACATTGGTCTATTAAGCTCAATCAGACCATGTAAAAGATGAGTAACTAGTGGGTCTTAAATAGCTTTGAAGCTCAGATACTTTCTAAAAAGTAGAAAATCACTGAGTAAACACTGCTTTCCCGCCCCCCGAGGCCCCCCAAAAGGTGAGGTGGAATGTAAAAGTGTAGGGAAAGCTTTTGAATATCTTCTTTAAGTTTGTTTTTGGCGCTTTGGTCTGTAAGCAATCAAGATGGAGAGAGATACTATCCCAAATAGGAAAGTCTGTAGGAACCAGAGCAGCTGAGCTTGACCATCTGTGATGCCTTTATGCCTAAAAAAAGAAAAATTTAAACACACAAATTTTAATCTTATGGTTTAATGGGATTTACTTGTCTTCTATTTTTTTTTTTTAATTTATACCTTCTGTCTACTTTCATTGGGTATATTTTGCTGTTTGTCTCTGGCTTCTTAATGGTTAGTTCATTGATTTTTCATCTTTCTTGTTTTCTAATAAATGCATTTTATTTTTATTTATTTATTTATTTTTAGAGACAGAGTCTCACTTTGTCACCTTGGTAGAGTGCCATGGCTTCACAGCTCACAAGCAACCTCCAGCTCCTGGACTTAGGCGATTCTTTTATCTCAGCCTCTCGAGTAACTGGGACTACAAGTGCCCGACACAACGCCCAGCTATTTTTTTTGTTGCAGTTCAGCCAGGGCCGGGTTTGAACCCACTACCCTTGGTAAATGGGGCCAGTGCCCTACTCACTGAGCCCCGGGCACTGCCCTAATAAATGCATTTTAGATGGTTCACTAAAAGAACCAGTCTGGCTTCTGTACAGGGTACAAGATTCTAAACGTTTTTCATGATTGTCGTGAGTAGACAGGTTAAAAAACACTGGCATGGCTTCAGAACAAGCATTTTGAACACTGACCAGACACAAATCCTAGTTTAGCTACCTACCAGCTGTGACTTGGCAAAGTCACTTTAGTATCTCTCAGAATCAATTTTCGTGTCTTTCTGAAAAAAAAACAGGACTAGTGTCTTTCTCACCAAGTTTTTAAGATAACAGACAAAGTGCTAGGAAAGAACCTGACATATAGCAATAATAACCATTCTGCTTACAGTTACTCTAATTAAATTTTCTAAAACAAAGCTCAAAATAAAAAAGATCTAACTGAAGTGAATGGCTTTCTATAGTTTCATCTGTCACATTTGGATGATTTTTTACTTAAAACAAATTTTAAAAATATATGTAAAAATGATATGATTTTATGCACTAACAGATTAAAGGAGAAAGGCCATATGAACTTCTTAATACATGTAAATGCAATTAAAGGAGAAAGGCCATATGAACGTCTTAATACATGTAAATGCAACAGATTGCAGTGGTTCACACTTGTAATCCCAGCACTCTGGAAGGCCAAGGTGGGTGGATTGCCTCAGCTCATAAGTTTGAGACCAGCCTGAGCCAGATTGAGACCTCTTCTCTAAAAATAGCTGAGCGCTGTGGCAGGTGCCTGTGGTCCTCGCTACTTGGGAGGCTGAGGCAAGAGAATTGCCTTAAGCCTAAGAGTTTGAGGCTGCTGTGAGCTGTGATGCCATAGCACTCTACTGAGGGTGAGAAAGTCAGACTCTGTCTCAAAAAAGAAAAAAAATGTATATGCAGAAGAAGCTTTTTTTTTTTGAGACACAGCCTCAAGCTGTCACCCTGGATAGAGTGCTGTGGCATCACAGCTCACAGCAACCTCCAATTCCTGGGTTCAAGCGAGTCTCTTGACTCCGCCTCCGAAGTAGCTGGGACTACAGGCGCCCGCCACAATGCCCAGCCATTTTTTGGTTGCAGCCATCATTGTTGTTTGGCGGGCCCAGCCTGGATTCAAACCCGCCAGCTCAGGTGTACATGGCTGGCGCCTTAGCCTGTTGAGCCACAGGCGCTGAGCCCAGAAGAAGCACTTGTTAAATTGCAATACCCATCCTTAATAAAAGTTCACAGCAAACTTCGAAATACAATGGGACTTCATCATTTTGAGGAAGATTCACAAAACTTAAAAAATTTAGAAGAAGACATCTATAAAACTCTGGAATAAATATGATGCAAAAAGTTGAAAACTTCCTTTGAGATTAACAACCAGGTATAATGTTTACTATCTCTGCTTCTCGTCAACACTGTACTGGAAGTAGTAGCTAGTGTGGTAAGGGAAGAAAGACAAAAGGTATACAGAATTGAGAGGAAGAAATAAAACTTTTTATTTCTAGAAAATGAAAAAAAAATCTACAGATGAACTGTTATAATTAATAAATGTATTTAGCAAGGTTGGTGTATTAAAAAGGTCAATATATAAAAATAGACTACATTCACATATACTACCATCAACCAATTAGAAAACTTAAAAAACTTCTTTATAGGAGGCACCTGTAGCTCATGCAGCTAATGCACCAGCCACATACACCAGAGCAGGCAGGTTTGAATCTAGCCTGGGCCTGCCAACAACAATGACAACTACAACCAAAAATAGCTGGGCATTGTGGCAGGTGCCTGTAGTCCCAGCTACTTGGAGGCTGAGGCAAGAGAATCACTTAAGCCAGGAGTTGGAGGTTGCTGTGAGCTATGATGCCACAGCACTCTACCCAGGGCAATAGCTTGAAGCTCTGTCTCAAAAAACAAACAAACAAAAAAAACCTTCTTTATAATAGCACACAAAAAGAGAAGTATCTGGAAATTAATCTAATAAAGAATGTGTAAGACCTCTTTAAAAATTACAGAATTTTACTGGTACATTATAAGAGGTCTAAATAACTGGAGATAGACCATATAAAACTCAATAATGGAAATATGTCTATTCTTTCAAAATTAATTCATGGTCAATTCAATAAAAATCCCAACAGGTTTATTTATTTATTTTTTTTATAGCATATGATAATGTATAAGCATAGGCAAAAGTTTAGAAATTGGTAACCCTCTTGAACGACGAGGTGACAGCACATGCTTAACAGATGTTAACGATTGTAAAGCTATTGCTATTAAGACATCATTGCATTGACTCTGGAATAAACAGACCAATGGAACTGAACAGATTTCAGAAACAGGGCCACCCATATATGTAAATATGTGTAAGACAGGGCACATCCATGGAGAGTGAACATCTTGATAAATAACTCTGGGTTAACTGGGCATCCATATGGAAAAGGTGAAGTTGGAAACCTCTTACACAACATCAGCTACAGGTACATTAAAGGCTTAAATGTGAACAATAAAATTCTAAAACTCTTAGAAGACTGTAAAAGATTATCTTAGCAATTTTAATAATAAAGAAAAAAATTAATGAATTTAACTACATTGATAAACTTGTCTATAAAAAGACCCAACAGGGTAAAAAGACCATAAGAAAAGATATTTGCAAGGCATCTAAATAACAAAGTACTCAAAGTCAGAATAAAGTAGTGTCTACAAGTGGTCAAGAAAATGATAGACAATGCATTAGAAGAGTGTTGGTGAAGGTGAGGGGAAATGGGCACTGTTGTACTTGTGTTGGAAGTATAAATTAGTATCACAACTCTGAAGGCACTGGGGCGCCCATAGCTCAGCAATTAGGATACTGGCCACATACACCGAGGCAGGCAGGTCAACAATGACAACTGCAACAACAAAAAAATAGCTGGGCATTGTGGTGGGCACCTGTAATTCCAGCTACTCGGGAGGCTGAGGCAAGAGAATCGTTTAAGCCCAAGAGTTTGAGGTTGCTGTGATCTGTGATGCCTTGGCACTCTACTGAGGGCGACATAGTGAGACTCTCTCTCAAAAAAAAAAAGAATTTAATATAATCCTAGAAATAGGTAAGAAACTTAGGGAAGAGAGATAGGATTAGTTGCCACCTGGAACTGGACTCACTGAGCTTATCTTTCCTTTCTTCAGAGGGGTCAATGTTGGGGCCTGGGCAACCCCAGAGGGATTTTCCTAGGGTCATAACTTGTGCTCCACATACCGTTAGTTGTATTCTTAGCTCACTTTGTCTTTTGAAAAGACAAATGCCTTTTAAGAAAACTATGTTTTGGGCGGCGCTTGTGGCTCAGTGAGTGGGGCTCCAGCCCCATATACCAAGGGTGGTGGGTTCAAACCCGGCCCAGGCCAAACTGCATCAAAAAATAGCTGGGCGTTGTGGCAGGCGCCTGTAGTCCCAGCTACTCGGGAGGCTGAGGCAAGAGAATCACCTAAGCCCAGAAGCTGGAGGTTGCTGGGAGCTGTGACTGCACAGCACTCTACCAAGGGTGACAAAGTGAGACTCTGTCTCTACAAAAAAAAAAAGAATACTATGTTTTAAAAATACAGTATAGGGGCAGCACCCGTGGCTCAAAGGAGTAGGGCACCGGCCCCATATGCCGGAGGTGGCGGGTTCAAACCCAGTCCTGGCCAAAAAAAAAAAAAAAAAAAATACAGTATAAACTTTTTTAATGAATTCCTTTTAACCAGAGATAAGATTGGACTATATGTTCTATTTTATAGTCACCATAATCATAATATTAAGCACGTCCCATGCTTTTAAAATCTCTTGGTAAATAAATTTGTACATTACTCTGCTAATGTAGATTCGTAATTTATTTAACTAAACTTCTAGCAATGTATATTTAATTTTTAACCATTTTTCACTATCATAAGCAGTGCTCTGATGGATTTCTTTTTTCTATAAAGTTCTTATGTATTTCTCATTTTCTTTCTGAGACTAAATTCCTGGATGTGGAATTACTGAGTGGAAGAATAGTTATAAAATTCTTGATACATATTGCAGACTTGCTTTTCAGTAGAGTTTCAGCATTTCACATTTTCTCTAACATTCTATGAGAATGCCATTTTGGGAGGGGAAAAAACTCTTTGC
>CAUYON010113211.1:0-12189 GCA_963573935.1 Arctocebus calabarensis
CACCTGTGACTCATCGAGTAGGGCCCTGGCCCCCATATACCAAAGGTGGCAGGTTCAAACCCAGCCTCAGCGGAACTGCAAAACAGAAAAATAGTCAGGCATTGTTTTGACAAGAGCCTGTAATCCCAGCTACTAGGGAAGCTGAGGCAAGAGAATCACCTAAGCCCAGGAGTTGGATGTTGCTGTGAGCTGTGTGACGCCACGGCACTCTACCGAGGGCAATAAAGTGAGACTCTGCCTCTACAAAAAAAAAAAAAAAATGGAGATTTTGCAGCATTTCTATTAACCCAGATAGAGGTGGAACACATTCTTCTTAATGAAGCATCATGGGAATAAAGAAGGATGAATGCTACGTATTCAACTTTGTTTTGTTTTTTTTTTTTGAGACAGAGCCCCAAGCTGTCTGTCACCTTGGATAGAGTGCTATGGCATCACAGCTCACAGCAACCTCCAATTCTTGGGGTCAAGCGACTCTCTTGCCTCTGCCTCCCAAGTAGCTGGGACTACAGGCGCCCACCACAACGCCCAGCCATTTTTTGGTTACAGCGGTCATGGTTGTTTGGTGGGCCCGGGCTGGATTCGACCCCACCAGCTCAGGTGTACGTGGCTGGTGCCTTAGCCTGTTGAGCCACAGGCGCCGAGCCTACGTATTCAACTTTGATATGAGGACAACTAATGACATAGTAGGGGGTGGGGGAAGGGGAGAGCAGACAGACACAGAAGGCGCGACGGAAAGGAAAGAAAAAAAAAAAAAGGGAAGGGTGGTGTCTGTGGCTCAGTGGGTAGGGCGCGGCCCCATATACCGAGGGTGGCAGGCTGGAACCCGGCCCCAGCCAAACTATAGCAAAAAATAGCCAAGCATTGTGGCGGGCACCTATAGTCCCAGCTACTCAGGAGGCTAAGGCAGGAGAATCACCTAAGCCCAGGAGTTGGAGGTTGCTGTGAGCTGTGACGCCATTGCACTCTACTGAGGGTGATAAAGTGAGCCTCACCTTTGTCTCTTAAAAAAAAAAAAAAAAAAAAAGTGAGCGCGGCGCCTGTGGCTCAGTGAGTAGGGCGCCCGCGGCACATACCGAGGGTGGCGGGTTCAAACCCAGTCCCAGCCAAACTACATCAAAAATTAGCTGGGCGCTGTGGTGGGCGCCTTGTAGTCCCAGCTACTTGGGAGGCTGAGGCAAGAGAATCAATCACTTAAGCCCAAGAGCTGGAGGTTGCTGTGAGCTGTGACTCCACAGCACTCTACCAAGGGCAATAGAGTAAGACTCTGTCTCCACAAAAAAAAAAAAAAGTGACTAATTCTCATATAAATTGGATTTAATTTTAACCAAAGTACATTATTTGAACAATAATTTTTAATTGAACTTGTTAATATGTTGTTTAGGATATTGCATTCTCATTTATAAGTGAAATATGTTTGTAATTTCCCTTTATAATAATATATTTCTTCCAATTTTAATATCAGGTATATCCAGATGAATTGGAATGATTTTGAAGTATTTCTTCTTTTTCTATTGTCTATAAGATTGGCATGATCTGTTTTTTTTAATTACCTTCTATTTTTATTTATAAATATTAGTTGATTAACTGATGACTCCACACTGAACCACAAGAGTCAAAGCATTGTATGATAGACATACTTTTATCTGACAATGTGAATGTTACTTTTTTTTGCATTATTATTATTGCTCAATATTTCATTGCAGCAATCATCTGATTCCTTTTCTGAATGTATTTATCTTTGTTCATTCTTTTTTTTTTTTTGTAAAGGCAGAGTCTCACTTTATCGCCCTGGGTAGAATGCCGTGGCATCACACAGCTCTCAATAACTTCCAACTCCTGGGCTTAGGTGATTCTCTTGCCTCAGCCTTCTGAGTAGCTGGGACTACAGGTACCTGCCACAATGCCTGGCTATTTTTCTGTTTTGCAGTTCGGCCACGGCCAGGGAGCCTTGAACCCACCACCTTCAATATATGGGGCCGGCGCCCTACTCAATGAGCCACAGGCACCACTCTCTTTTTGTTCGTTTTTTTTTTTTTTTTTAGAAACAAAGTCTTACTTTATCGCCTTCCATAGAGTGCCATGGCATCACTCTGCTCACACCAACCTTCCTGGGCTTAAGCAATTCTCTTGCCTCAGCCTCTTGAGTAGCTGGGACTACAGGCGCCTGCCGTAACGCCCGGCTATTTTTGTTGTTGTTATTGCAGTTCCCAGAAGCTGGGTTTGAACCCACCACCATCGGTATATGGGGCCAGCGCCCTACCCATTGAGCAACAGGCACTGCCCCTCTTCGTTGCTGTGGCCTCACACAGCTCACAGCAACCTCCAACTCCTGGGCTTAGGCAATTCTCTTGCCTTAGCCTCCCGAGTAGCTGGGACTACAGGTGCCCGCCACAATGCCCGGCTATTTTTCTGTTTTGCAGTTCCACTGAGGCCGGGTTTGAACCTGCCACCCTTGGTATATGGGGCTGGTGCCCTACTCAATGTGCCACAGGCGCCACCCTCTTTACGAGGTTTTTGTTTCTAGTCCTTATCTTAAACATTGTTATTTTAATTAAATTTTAAGCCTTTTTTAATTTTGTGAAGGCAAAAAGTGGAAACCAAATAACCACAAGTGTATGTATAGAGAAAATAAAAAACAAACAAACAAAAGAAAAAAACAAACTCCATGCCAAAAGCCTGCCTATGTACTGGCTACATCAAAAGCATCCAGAATAGGCTCGGCGCCTGTGGCTCAACGGGCTAAGGCGCCAGCCACGTACAACTGAGCTGGCAGGTTCGAATCCAGCCTCGGCCCGCCAAACAACAATGACAGCTGCAACCAAAAAATGGCCGGGAATTGTGGTGAGCGCCTGTAGTCCCAGCTACTTGGGAGGCAGAGGCAAGAGACTCGCTTGAGCCCAGGGATTGGAGGTTGCTGTGAGCTGTGATGCCACAGAAGTCTATTCAGGGTGACAGCTTGACGCTCTGTCTCAAAAAAAAAAAAAAAGCATTCAGAATAATGCTTGGGAAGACAAACAGCAAGGCTCAATGTCTCTAGAGGCATGTAGGACTCAGGAATCTGCATTTTAAATACCCAGCATTAAGAAGCATAGACAAGGGCGGGGCCTGTGGCTCAAAGGAGTAGGGTACCAGCCCCATATGCTGGTGGTGGTGGGTTCAAACCCAACCCTGGCCAAAAACTGCAAAAAAAAAAAAAAAAAAAAAAAAGAAGAAGAAGCATAGACAAGCTAGAGAACCAAAGTAAGTCTGGGTGCAGTGGCTCACACCTGTAATCCTACCACTGGGAAGCCAAGTCAGGTGGATTGCTTGTGCTCAGGAGTTCAAGACCAGCCTGAGCCAAGAATGCCCCTGTTGCTACTAAAAGTAGATGGAGGCAAGAGGATAACTTGAGCCCAAGAATTGGAGGTTGCTATGAACTATGACACTACGGCACTCTACCCAGGGCGACAGCTTGGGGGAGGGGAGGGAAGGGGAAGGGAGGGGAGAGGAAGGGAGGAGAGGGGAGGGAAGGAAGGAGAGGGGAGGGCAGGAAGGAAGGAGAGGGGAGGGCAGGAAGGAAGGAAGGAAGGAAGAAAAAGCAACAGTAAGCTCCAACAAAGCTACCTCTCAACTCAGGGGTCTGCACAGAGCTCATGTAATTTCCACAGTGCCCTGTTTTTGAATTTCCTTTCCTCGAGGGTAGGCACCTTAGCAAGCTGTGGGTGTCCAATAAATATTAAATGGTATGATGATTCACCAAGAGTTAAGAGGCTTGGGACGTAACCAAAGAGAATTTGAGCTGGGGCCAGAAAAGGATCTCATGAAACTCAACTACCTTAAAGGTCTCCCGATCTAGTCATCCAAGCTGGGGACATGCAAAGTCTGGAGATATGTGCCGGGCATCAAACCAGAGGACCCTCTGCCTCCTAGACATGTCACAGGTGATAAAAGTAAAATACCACCAATGTGCGATATCTGTGGGCCCTGCCCTCTTGAGAAGGGGCTGCTAAATCCTCAGTGCTCCAGAGACTGTTGAATGAATTCTGAATTCTGCAGGGTACACTCCCGGAAGGCACAGACTGTACCTGATTCATCTTGTGTTCCTGACTTCTAGCGTGGCATGTGGCATATAGCAGGTGTCAACATGGAAATGTCTATGGATACATGAGTGGATGCTTGCAAACACTACCCAGCAAGACAAACAGGAATACCTAAACCATGACCATCTCAAGACCCTGAGTTCTGGCTTGAGATATGGCTCAGTGAGTAGGGCACCGGCCCCATATACTGAGGGTGGTGGGTTCGAACTCAGCCCCAGCCAAACTGCAACAAAAAAAATAGCAGGGCATTGTGGTGGGTGCCTATAGTCCCAGCTACTTGGAAAGCTGAAGCAAGAGAATCGCCTAAGCCCAAGTGTTGGAGGTTGCTGTGAGCTGTGATGTCATAGCACTCTACCAAGGGTGACAAAGTGAAACTCTGTCTCTTCAAAAAAACAAAAAAAAAGACCCTGAGTTCTGAAACAAGACCAGGAGCCACAAAATGAATCCATCCTCCTCTCACAAATGCCAAAGGCTGGATCCCACTCTCACTGACTGATTCCACTTTCTTCCCCTCAGACCACCTTATATGTCCTTTTCTTCCCTAACTTCATGCCCACCCTGCTAAGTCCTACCCCCTACCCTCTGACATAAACCTCAAAAGCAGTGGTTAAAAGCAGAGGCAGAACAATTCCATGTGACAGACTGAGATGAAAAACAAACAAACAAAAAAAAGCAAAGAACTCCAGCTCATCTCCTCATATCCCAAATCATTCCAAAATGCCAAAAGCAAGGCACCCTTCTCCATGGCCTTCTGGCAATTTGATTTCTACTTTTCTAAATTTCTTCATCTCCCTGTATATTTCCAGACATTGATTTGCCACCAAGCTGTCATCTCTATGATGCTTGGCACCTTTTTCCACCTGACTGAAAACTCTTCAATCTACAAACTATCACCTTTTTTTTTTTTTTTTTTGAGACAGAGTATCAAGCTGTAGCCCTGGGTAGAGTGCTGTGGCATCACGGCTCACAGCAACCTCAAACTCTTGGGCTTAAGCAATTCTTTTGACATAAACATCAAAAGCAGTAGTTAAAAGCAGAGGCAGAACAATTCCACGAGACAGACTGAGATAAAAAGGAAAAAAAAAAAAAAGACAAAGAACTCCAGCTCATCTCCTCTCTCCTCTCCCAAGTAGCTGGGACTACAGGCACCCACCACAATGCCGGGCTATTTTTTGGTTGCAGTTGTCATTGTTGCTTAGCAGGCCTGGGCTAGGTTCGAACCCCCCCCCCCCAACCAGGTGTATGTGGCCAGTGCCCTGCCCACTGAGCTATAGGCGCCACCCAAACTATTACCTTTTTTACCCAAGTATAAAATCTGGCAGTGACAGGAGTGCTACTGAAAGAAAAAAATTTCTATTCCATAGCAAGCAAAAACTTTGATAAATGCTATAACACTGTTACAAATTCAGGCTAATCCTACAGCAATAGTTCTCACTAGAGGTGAATGTGCACCCAACCTTCTGCCCCCTCCCCACAGAAATGTACTTGGCAATGTCTAAAAACATTTGTTGTTGTCACAGTGGGAGTGGGGATGCTCCTGGTACAGAGTGAGTGGAGGCAGGGATGCTGTTTAGCATCTTGCATTGCCCAGGCTAGCACAAACCCAGAGCAGGATCCAGCCCCCAATGGCCACAGTGCCTGAGGAAAGGCCCAAGCCTAGAGGCCTTTTCTTTTCCTAAGTGACAAGGGGAAGGTCACCTCTAGCCCCCAAGGTAAGGAAATACCCTGCCTGAGTCCCTATCCACCCCCAGGGTACTCACTGGAGGAGCACTGTAGCTGGCATGGGGATTGTTCTGGATCTCCCACAGTCCCTCATTGAAGCCTTTCCTCTTGTTAGGTTTCCCATACTTATCTTTACATTTGTCGTAGGGGAACAGGTCCTTGGGTCCCAGGAAGGCTCTGGAGAAAGGAATGACAGGCCAGTTCCAGGTGAGTCAGGCCAACCCCAGGAGGCACCAGAGGGGAAAACCAAGCCCCAGCAGGGGACACTTACGTTTCGTGTGTACCAAAGAAGAAGATGGGGTATTTGTTGGGTGGGGGCTTCACAGCACCATCAGCAATGTCATCGATCTGCAGCAAGAGGCCAGCCAGGCTAATGAGGAGGTGGCTTGAGCCAGGGGGAAAGCTTTACCCACTGACCCAGGAAATCACCAAGAAAATAGCCAAGTTACTAGGGGAAAAGCATGCTAGGGAAACGGCAGCCTTCAATCCAGGAAGATGCATCCCCTTCCAAATAGGAATTACATTCTTCTATATATCCTCCATTGTAAATCTGTCCCCCACCTACAGTGTTTTCTCTCTACCTCAGGAAGAATGGTGGCTCCAGGGCAGGTGCTTCACCTAAGCAAAGTCAAATATGGCCCAATGAAGCAACCAGGGGGTGGGGCCAAGCTCAGTCTCTAAGAACTCCCAAGACCTTCCCACAGGCCTCCTCCCACAAAGAGGCAATAGGCAATCAGCGGACATTGGTCCCTCAGAGGGTGCAGCGAGCAGCTCCAGGGATGCAGAGGGTGGGGGGTGGGCTACAGGGGACAGCACTGAGCATCCAGGAAGTCCCACCCTCTCCCTGCAGGCCCATGGGCTCCGGCAGCTGTCAGTCACCTCCCAACAGGAGGCTAGCAGCCCCTTCACTTCCAATCAGGTGCCTGGAAACATTCTGGTCTAGGAGAACTGCTAGACAAGGGAGGACCGGAAGGGAAAACACTAGGAGTGCTCTGGAAAGATGAGAATTGGGCAAAGAAGGGAAGTGTCTATAAAGTTTCATCAGTCTGGTCTCTCCCAAGAAAATAAGCATGAGCAAATTAGGTTAGAGTGGATCCTCTGGTCCCAATTCATTCCTTCTCCAACCACTTCTCCAGCTCCAGGGTGGCTTATGGAACCTTCCCGTCACATTCCGCCTTTTCCTTCCTGCTTAGGTTTCTTCTGAACTGCTTTTTCCTTTTTTTTTTTTTTTTGAGACAGAGCCTCAAGCTGTCACCCTGGAGAGAGTGCCGTAGCTTCACAGCTCACAGCAACCTCTAATTCCTGGGCTCAAGTGAGTCTCTTGCCTCTGCCTCCCAAGTAGCTGGGACTACAGGCGCCCGCCACAACGCCTGGCCATTTTTTGGTTGCAGCCGTCATTGTTGTTTGGCAGGCCCAGACTGGATTCGAACCCGCCAGCTCAGGTATACGTGGCTGGCGCCTTAGCCCGCTGAGCCACAGGCGCCGAGCCTGAGCTGCTTTTTCAAAATCCTTCTTCTGGGCTCAGCCACAGGCTCTAACCAAGCATCCCTGCCTCCCCTCCTCCCTACCCACTCAGTCTGCTAAGAACCAGCAAGCATACCTTTTGGGCTCTGCTTCTCCTCTTGCCTCACATAGGACCCACCCTGATCCTGAGGCCTGGACATCCAGGTGGCAGCACCAGCTCCAGGCTCCAACTGCCACCTGGTCAGTCATCCCTGAGCTACCTCCAGTGCTGGTTCTGGTCCAGTCCTCCCTTCAGCCTTACCCTTTTACTGTCTCTAACCAACTCCCCGCTGCCTGGGCCTTCCACTCCCAGCCCAAAATTCCTTCAGTCCTACCATGCAGATTCCATCAACCTCAGCCTTGCGGCATGTTAGCTCAGAGACCTGGGGATGACAATGGCCTTAGGATGCTTGTCTGCTCCTGACAGAGCCTGGAACTCCACCCACTACACACCTAGGACTCCCAGGCTTGAGACACCCTTTAGACCTGGACACTTTGGACTACCTGGGTTCACTGGATCCCAGCTTCCTCCAAAGGAGAACCCAAAGTCCCCTTGGCCAGCTCCCTTCACCCAGGTGCAATCCCACCCGCTGGGACCAGGTCTAGTCTCTATTTCAGGCGTTAGGGAGGTGACCCCTACCCTCAAATTCCCCAGAAACCAGTTTATTCAGTCTCCTTCTACCCTCCTCACCACAGGAGACCAGTCTCCAGGCTCCTACCCAAACTAAAACTGACCTTTTCTCAGGTCCAGTTCTCCCAGCCCTAGCGACCTTGTGAGCAGAGCCCCCAGCCCTGTTTCCACTCCCACTTCCTTCAGCTCATCGCTCAGGGGACCCAGCATCCCTTGGCCTTGCCTCATAACTGTTCCCACTACTGTCACCCTAATCCCTAAAGCTCCTCACACCTGGTCTTCTGATCTGAGCTTCTCCAGGCCCCACAGCAGGGGGCTTCAGTCTGGGGCACACCCCTCTGATCGGATCTAACCCCATCCTCAAATCTCAAGTTGTTCCCAGACTCCTTGAACTCTCTCAGTCTTGAATCTTGTCCCCTCAGGCCACGGACACTCCCCGACCATAGCGCGTGGCTCCCTCAAACCTCAAAAAGCCCAGACCCGTGGCGAACAGCACCCCAGGCCACGGACACCCACCCAACCCTGGCGCACGGCTCCCTCAGGCCGACACCCCCAAAACCTTGACGCACACCTTCCTCGTGCCCTACACACCCCTAGACCCTTGGTGCGCGGCTCCCTCAGGCCCTACACACCCCAAGACCCGGCACGCGGCTCCCTCGGGCCCCGGACACCCCCAGAGCCCGGCGCGCGGCTTCCTCAGGACGACGGGGCCCCCACTGTCCCACGCCCCCCCCGCCGGGCCCATCTCCCGCTCGGCCTCACCCGGGCCGGCCAGTGGGGATAGCCCTTCATCTTAGCGAACACCAAGTCCCCGGGCTTGAAGGCGTGTGGCATGCTGGCAGCGGGAGGCCCAGGCCGCGGGAAGCGGCGGCAGCGGCAGCGGTAGCAGCGGCAGCGAGAGGCGAAGCCGGGGGCGGGAGCGGGACGCCGAGGGGGCGGAGGGCGGCCGCCTGGGCAGCAGGCCGGCGCGTGCTTATTGGGCTTTGCGCCGCCGGAAGTTCCGCCCTCCGGTCGTCACGGGCAGGCAACACCGTCGCTCAGGACCACGTGCGGGGGACAGAGAAGCTTAATGACCAATGAGAGGAGGAGATGGAGCACAGCAAGTTAACGGGATTGGATAACGGGCAGAACCAAGGGGTGTGACCCAGAGGCCTAACGGGAGGTTAGGGGAGGTGAAAGGGAAAAGGTGGGAGGAGAGAAACAGGCGCTAAGAGATTGAAGGGGTGGACCTTAGCGCAGAAGGGCGGGACATAGAGGCCACAAGAGGCGGGACTTTCGTGTGGGGACAGATCGTTGGATACCACAAGAAAGAAAGCCACTCAGCGTAGGGGGCGGGTCACTCACAACCTCCTGTTTCCCCCAGAGGAGGGGCTTAACGTAGGAGTGCAGGTCATTGGATACCGTGAGAAAAGCCTCAAGGTAGGGAGCAGGTATTGGCCACCACAAGAGGCGGGGCTTAGTCAGGGGTCGGCCATTGGCTATCCTAAGAAGAGAGGTTCAAACAGGGACCGGCCATTAAGAGCTCGAGGGGGTGGGGCTTAGAGGTAGGGGCGGGCCATGTGGGTGCTCGAAGGATGCTCAGTCCTTCACAAAATACACAGAACTCTTAATTCACAATTAATTCTTCACTTAACAAGGTTGAGTACTGGGCGGTGCCTGTGGCTCAGCGAGTAGGGCGCCGGCCCCATATATACCGAGGATGGCGGGTTCAAACCCGGCCCCTGCCGAACTGCATCAAAAAATAGCCGGGCATTGTGGCAGGCGCCTGTAGTCCCAGCTACTCGGGAGGCTGAGGCAAGAGAATCGCCTAAGCCCAAGAGCTGGAGGTTGCTGTGAGCTGTGACTGCACAGCACTCTACCGAGGGCGATAGAGTGAGATTCTGTCTCTACAAAAAAAAAAACAAAAAACAGGGTTACTTACTGTGTGCCAGGGCCATGAAATAGCCAACATAAATATTGTTATATATGAAAAATATATGGAATACTATGAGACCAAGTTACTTATGTGCTTTGTGTCTCACTTTCCCCACCTGTAAAATGGGACTTCATACTGATACTAACTTCATACTGATAACAACCTTATACGGTTATGAGAATTCACTAACTTCACCACCCATTCCAATGGCGCACTGAATTGTGTCGGGCATTAGAAAATATAGGGGAGTGGGCAGCACCTGTGGCTCAAGCACAGGCCCCATATACTGGAGGTGGCGGGTTCAAGCCCAGCCCCGGCCAAAACTGCAAAAGAAAAAAAAAAAAGAGAGAGAGAGAAAATAAAGAAATTTAGGGAGCATAAGATGTTGTAACCCTACTTTGCACGAATCAAGTCTAACAGTGCAAAGAAATGTTAATTTTCTTTTATAATTAGGATCTCCAGTAAGTACTCAAAATATAAAAACCAGAGTGCTGGCAACCCCCGTAGCTCAATGGGTAGGGTGCCGGCTACATACATTGAGGTTGCCGGGTTCAAACCCGGCCTGGACCTGCTAAACAACAATGATAACAACAACAAAAAACACAATAGCTGGGCGTTGTGGTGGGTGCCTGTAGTCCCAGCTACTTGGAGACTGAGGCAAGAGAATTGGTTAAACCCAAGCATTTGAAGTTGCTGTGAGCTGTGACGCCAAGCCACTCTACCCAGGGTGACAGCTTGAGACTCTGTCCCCACCCCCCAAAAAAAGGGGAAAAAAAAAGAAAAAGAACCAGGGTGCTGAAGAAGAAAGGTGAATAATGGAAGCGACTTAGTCCATCCTGGAGAACCACGGACAGTTTCCCGGAGGAAGTAACTATAATCGGAGAGTTGAAAGATGAATAGAGAAGTTGGCCAATGTAGTAAGGTGGGCCCTGGAAGGGCATCTAGGGCAGAGGGGATGGCAAGTACATACCTCTGATCCTGGGTCAACAGAGGGAGTACATAGGGGGAAGCAGGGGTCCACTGAGGACCTATCATAATGTTGATGTTAGTGAGAAGCCTGGGGTCTATATATCAACTTCTTGGGAAATGAAATCCCTCCCTTCTTGGGAGGGATTTTATCACAGAGTACAAAGATAGTACTTCAATCTCAAAAAATTCCTCATTCATGTGAAATTTATCTTTGGGGTTTTTTTGTTTGTTTGTTTTTGAGACAGAGTCTCAAGCTGTCACTCTGGGTAGAGTGCCCTGGCATCATACTTTACAGCAACCTCCAACTCTTGGGCTCCAGGGATGCTCTTGCCTCAGGTTCTCTATTTTTACTGGAGATAGGGGGTCTCGATTTTTTCTAAGGCCGGTCTCGACCTCAAGCAATCCACTCGTGTTGGCCTCCCAGAGTGCTAGGATGAGCTGCCACGCCCAGCCAAAATTTATCTTTTTTTTATCAGCATTTATTTGTTTGTTGTTTGTTTTATTTTTTGAGACAGAGTTTCACTTTGTCGCCCTTGGTAGAGTGCCATGGCGTCACAACTCACAGCAACCTTCAGCTCTTGGGCTTAGGCGATTCTCTTGCCTCAGCCTCCCAAGTAGCTGGGACCACAGGCACCTGCCGCAAAGCCCGGCTATTTTTTGTTGCAGTTTAGCTGGGGCCTGGTTTGAACCCACTCACTGAGCCACAGGCGCCACCCCGAAATTAATTTCTATTTTTTTTTTACAGTTTAATGTATTTTAATAGCAAACTTACAGGAACAGCACAGACGACAGACAACATTAAAAACATATACTTGCATGTAGGACAACTCAGTTAGAAAAGTATAGTGAATGGATGTAATCTACTGTATGATAAAAATGCTACAAACACCATTTAGTTGCCTCAATAAGAAATTTACTTGTTTTTAAAAAATCCAAATGCTGGCATTGTCCAGAAAAATTTAACAGGTTTATTTATAATTGTTATAAAGTTGAACTGCTGAAATTTGTTCACTGAAATATTTTGACTCGCACTAATGCTGCACATCCCCGCATTTTATGTTAAAAATTCACACACAAATGAAAATGGAAAAACTGCCAATACCTGATTTTTGTCCCCTATTTTTCCAGTCGCAATCATATACTTAAGTATCTTTTGACCCCACGGGGGGAAAAAAATCTAACCTTCAGAAATACCAATAACAGGAGGAAGAGAATTTTTTTTTATAATGAAATGTTTTCCCATCATAGTGGACTCTCAAGCACGTTCTCCACGTATGCGGCGTGCTAGCTGGATGTCTTTTGGCATAATTGTTACACGTTTGGCATGGATAGCACACAGGTTGGTGTCTTCAAAAAGGCCAACCAGATAG
>CAUYON010113217.1:0-20656 GCA_963573935.1 Arctocebus calabarensis
CAGCTACTTGGGAGGCAGAGGCAGGAGACTCGCTTGAGCCCAGGAATTGGAGGTTGCTGTGAGCTGTGATGCCACAGCACTCTATCCAGGGTGACAGCTTGAGGCTCTGTCTCAAAAAAAAAAAAAAAAAAGAAAAAGAAAGAAATTACAAAGAATCTTTAAACCTATCTATATGTATAACCTGTAAGCTTCTGCTTTGAGATGTCACACCTTTTCAGGCTGCACCAATGTACACCTTCCATGTATATGACTTAACATGTACTTCCCATCTTCCCATAACCCAACCACAGTGAGTCTACTTGCTCAAGGCTTCTTGGGTGCAGATGTGGACCTAGGCCTTGGTCTTCACATGTTCATGAAGTATTTATCCCAATGGTCAGAATTTAAAAATACAATATTTCATATTTTAAAAGCATATATTACAAATTGTAGATATATATACATATACATGTTGTTGAGTAAGAATCTTATGAATTTTAGACAAAGCAATACCCCAAGACATACCATTTTGTTACTGTAAGTTCAGTACTTGTCCCCAAGTTTGAATGAAGGATAAGGATAATCAGTTTGAGGAAGAGGAAAGAGAATTTTGTTAATTTGCCAACAGATGAGGAGGATGGCAGACTGTCATTGTAAAGAATCATCATCCTCCCTTTAAGCAGAAATACAGAGCTTTGAAAGAGGGTTTTCAGTTTGGGCTATTGCTATTTAACTGTACAATCTCCTGTGACGATTTCCTAATCTCTAGCCAGACAGTTCTGTTGCGGTATTTCCTGTGGTTTAAAAAAAAAAAAAAAAAAGAATATTTTTCTGCCCCTTTGATTACTGGCCTTGGGGCAGTGAGTAATTCCTCAAAGGGGGTGATGGATATTAAACAGATACGTCATAAAACATTTTGCCCCCTTTCACACCCTTACTTCTGCCATACTTTTCCTGAATTGTAGGACTAAGTGTTTACCCACCTGCCCCTCTGTAAGGGTAGAGGGAGGAAAACCTGAGAAGCGTAAATGATGCTACCTAAGAATTCATGTTTAGCTTTGAAAAGAAAATTACTTTTTTTGAAGTTTTGAAAAGAAGAAATTTTGGAAGTTCTTCTATATTCCAGAACTTCCTCCTATCTTCTTCTGTCACTGAATTGTATCCCAAGACATCCATCCTTTTTCTATAAAGCACCAAATATTACCAACATCATTTAACTTGGAAGCACAGTTTCTAGGAAAATCAGAAAGCTAGTGGAAGTCATTTCAAGGTTGTGGATTAGATTATCAGAGACCTATCTTTCCACAAAGAGAACTCACTCCCTTAGAGTAAGGAACACGGCTAGGAAAGGCTGGATTTGGACGAGGCTCTGCTGTGAGGCCCCCTTTGTCCCACTGAGCTCCTCTGCTAACTTTTTAAGGAAACAGGCAGATCATTAGCTCACTGGTTCTCCAAGATTGTACCTCAGACTTGTGGCATCAACATTGCCTTAAAACTTGATAATAATGCAAATTCTCAGGCCCCACCTCAGTACCACTGAATGAGAAAACCTGGGGTTACAGTCCAGAAATCTGTGCTTTAACAATACCTCCAAGTGACTGCAATTCATGGTCAGGTCAAAGAAACACTAAGCTACCTGGCAGTGGCATTGTAGGCCCCCCTATTTAGCAGATTCAGATAATTACCTCAGAGTTAATGAGTTTCTGATGCTTTCCTGAAATCAGGTTTTGATATCATGGAAGAAGGGGCTTGGATAAAAGTTTTTAATGCTGGGAGCTAGCTGGAAGTGCAGAGGATAAAAGAATGAAAAGAAAGCCCAGAATCAAAGGAACAGAAGGGGATGGATGACTGCTGGGAAACAAACATTACCATATTTTAAGCTTAGACCCAGCTTAACTTTATTCTCCTCCAGAGAGAATGTCACAGTGGTGGTGATACGTTACAGACATGGATTAAGCCTGCACTGGGGACTATTTTATCCAGGGTTTTTGTTTCTCTGTCTATAGCAGCACTAGCACCAGGTTAAGCTGCCTCCCCATTTGTGAGCTTTCTTCCACTCCAACTTGTGTTTTCTTTCTTTTCTGTAATGAATTCTAATGTACTTACATCTTTCCAGGGATTAGGCAAGACAGCAACAGTCCACAATAAAGTGAGCACAAGGTCACACAACTGTGAGGAAGAATGAACTACAATTAAGCCAACATAATTGCATCCAAGCAACACCCTCCAAAGTAGAGAACAATATATCTTTGGCTAAGGTAATGAGGGGAAAAAAAGATCAGAACATTGGAACAGCTCAAACGTGGAGTCTTAAAGCTCAAGGTGGGGGAAAAATAAAACATATAAAAAAAATTGCCACAGATTTCTGATTCCCCCAAATCAGCCTGTTCCTCCAAACGCAGGGCATTTATTTTCTAAGCTACATCATTATTTCCAAGTGCCTAACTCCCTCCTGGTTTGTTGTTAGGTGGAAAGTTGGGCCCAACTTTATTATTGGAGCCAATGTGTTCAATTACTAGGTTAATGGGGAAAAAGCCTTATCAAGAATTACCAAACTGAAAGCTAATCAGCACAATATTTGAACTAAGTCCCAATCCATTCTGCTTATTGGTATTTTAATTTCAACAGTCCTTTGAATGTATACTTACCTTGAAATGATTTTTAAAACTCCTGTCCCTACACAGCAGAAAATGGTCTGAGTTTAAGTTTCTTTTCTTACTGCACATCATCTAGAAAACTGACCTGCTCCCACAGAGGGGATGGGACTGTGAGAAACAGAGAGATCCCTGTGAAAATGAGTATGGTTGCTACTTTTTATCTCTCCCAGGTAGAGGGACAAAGAGGATTGTCAAAGAGGAGAAAAGAACAGCAAGATGAGAACTTTCTTTTCATTTACAAATTTCTTGGTGACTTGGGGCTCATAACAAAGAATTATATAACATTGCCTGAATCTACTCATTCCTTTTACTACTCATATAATGAACATATTTATAATTAAGACATTAATAAGCCATAAATGAAGCACTAAGGAAATATTTTATCAGTTTCTCCTAGGCTTCTACATGTGCTCTAGTCATTCCCCAATTATAGTATCCATCCTTTCCCAAAGGACTGAAGTTGGATCAGGTTAACACTAATGCATATGACAAAACCATAAACCAGTTAAATGCCTAATTCTGAGTTACAGGATTATCAAATAATAGGGAATCATACAGAAAGATAAATTACCATGGGACAGAGCAGCTGTAAATACTGGAATTGAGATGGAGTTTAAATTAATTACTTTATAAAACATCATAGATTCTACTCTCCAGTTCTTCTTTACACTGTCCTTGAAAACCTGCAAGAATGAGTACCAAATGTGCAGTTTACTTTAAAACCACTGGGACCATAATCTCACCAAGGACTATATTTCACCACATTAGCCTTCTTAGGCTCTGATGGACATTATCTATCATTCGGTTGTTGTCATTACAGAAACTGGTTAGAAAAAGGAATGAGAATAGATGGAATCTTAAGAAATTGTGACTTTTGAACATTTCTCCAAAAGGAGAAAGAGAAGAAAGACAGAGAAAGAAACACAGAAGAACAGAGATGAAGAGACAGAGAAGTGAGAGACAAGAGGCAGAGAGAAAGAAGAGGAATTAAAGGAAAGAAATAGAGAGGAAAATAAAACAAACCAAAGAACAGTAGAGGAGAAAAACAAAAAAGCCAGAATATCCATAATGTTTCAGAATTATTGTGTGAATTCTTACATTTCCAAAGCATGCTGTGTCTGTTTGTGAGAGCATGTTGTGTGCCTGTATGCCTGTGCTGAAGATCTGGGTCAGGTCTCTCACCACGTGAGTTTCCCAACTGGGATTGGCCAGTTGCACCTGAAAACGGGTCTCAAGTGGGAAAACCTTTTCTACTCCCTATAATAAGTAGAGCAGAATCTTAATCTTATGTTTTATGGCTTCACTGTAGTGACAAATACCATCCTGGATCCATTGCCAGTGCTTGGTTCCTGCTAACCTGTCGACTTGAATATGTAGGCTCAATATAAACTTTTCTTTGGTACAAAGTAAGTTAACTTTAAAACCAGTAGCTGTAATCTTGAAAACTCAGAGCTGAATGAGACTGTAAGGACAAAGTGAATTGGGGGATCCTTTCTTAGCCCAAAACTGGGATAGGCGTGTATTAGAAATGCTTGTGTATACTAATTAAATATATTTCATTTATTTTTATATCATTTTTGCTTAACTAAGGGGGAAATGTGCATTATTTAAAGGAACAGACAGAATGATAATACAAAAAAAGAAAAGAAACCATTGTGATTCAAATCTTGGCAAATATTCAACTAGCAATAACGTGAAGATTTAATATTATTACATGCACAAAAAAATAAACCCTAATGCTCATTCAAGCATATTTCAATCAAAGCTGTCTCCGAGAACATTCTTACTGACAATACAATTTCGTGCAAAATAAACAATAAGATGCAAAAACTATAGTAAGCAGTTTAGAAAATTACATATCAAATATCTTCCTAAAAGCCTGGGGGTCTTATAAGCAGAAGTTTTGCCTAACAGATCTCATTGCATATGCAGATTTAAATAATTCACTTGTTTAAGAAATCTCCTATTCTCTATTTACTCAAGCAGTTCAGCAGTGTGTTGTTGCCAGCAGTCATGCCAAGAGTCAAAGGGAATAAAAGTATTTTTTCTAGTTCTGAAGGGAGCAATAGGAAAATAAGTAGCAAGCCTAGGATTTTGCAGTAAAGTCAGGTAACAATAGTATATTCTGTCAAAACCTGTTCTCTGTAAGCGTTACTTCAGAAACTAAGATTTCATACAGATATGCATACGTATAGATAATTTGTGAGAGCACTGTTAGCTAACTAGCCAAATGGGTAGCTGGTTTCTCCTGTTATACAGGTGAGGATTTCAGAGAGAAATGCTGTCCAAGTTACATCAACAATGAGTATAAGAAATCAGTGGAATGAGAACACAGGTTGCTTAAATGTCAGTTATTCTTTTTACTATGTAGAGTTACCATACATGATATTGGTTCCTGCTAACCTATGGACTTGAATATGTAGGCTCAATATAAACTTTTCTTTGGTCCAAAATAAGTTAACTTTAAAACTAGTAGCCATAACTTAAAAACTCAGAAGCAAATGAGACTATAAGGACAAAATGAATTGGGGTCCCTTTCACTTGGTTCCTGCTAACCTATCGACTTGAATATATGGGCTTAATATAAATCCATCTATATATATACACATGTATATCTCAGATGTGTGTGGATGTATTCTTTCAGAGTTCCAAGTTATTTTTGACTTAAATTAAATTGAATAATTCTCCAGTTCTCTCATGCACTCACAGGTTTTCTGTAATGATTTAGCCAATAATAGAATAATAAAATAAAAAAGGCAACAAGAATAAACTAACCAGATCGTCTCTAAAACAGAAAAATTAACAAAATCAATGTGTGTAACACAAGTTTAGTGAGGTAGCTATTCAGAGCTTTTGGTGTGGAAGTCCACATAGAAATGGTCTGATTACAAAAAATTCTTAAACTTTGAAATGATGCATTTCTATTCCAGTAAAGCATTTTTTTTAATTTTTTTTTGAGACAGAGCCTCAAGCTGTCACCCTGGACAGAGTGTTGTGACATCACAGCTCACAGCAACCTCCAATTCCTGGGCTCAAGCGAATCTCCTGCCTCCACCTCCCAAGTAGCTGGGACTACAGGCGCCCACCAAAATGCCTGGCCATTTTTTTGGTTGCAGCCGTCATTATTGTTTGGCAGGCCTGGGCTGGACTCGAACCTGCCAGCTCAGGTATACGTGGCTGGCGCCTTAGCCCATTGAGCTACAGGCGCCAAGCCCAGTAAAGCATTTTTGATTAAACATATATTAGAGAGGTTGTAAAATCCTTTTTTTAATCAACTCCTTTTTAGATAAAAGTGGCCCAGAGAGTCTAAAGCATTTGTTGATAATAAAAGCATGTAATGAGTGTGTTCTTAATGTTTTCCAGACTTTATTTCGCATTTTACAGACAATTTTTGTCTGTAAAAATTCCACAAGTATTCCAAAAGACTTCAACTTTCTTTCTACAAATAGGAAAAAAAAAAAGTTTCACTGTGCCTAGGACAGTGGGAAATTCAAAGTAGAAGACATTATTCTGCCTCAATTGGAGTTTCAGCATTTGCTGGGAAGAAATGAACTTTTTAGTTGAAAAATTAATTTTCAGCTCAAAACTATATCTCATTCAGGCAAAAGAATGTCTTGAAGAAAAGCTGGATTGCTCTGAGAGATCAGGGAAGTTTTCCTAGAAAGATGGACTTGAGAAAGACAGACATTGATGAGAAAAGTCAGCATTCCTTCAAAAAAGTCTACAAGAATAAAGCTAAACTGTCACCACTGCTTTCTTCTGATAAGATTTGTATAGGTTTGGTGTGTAGGTGAGAAGATATTTAAAGTTTAGTCTGTATACATCTTTAATTACTGACATTTTTGCAGTAAATGTATACATATATTTAAATTTCACTGGTATGATGTCAGAAAAATAAAATAAGTTAAGGTTTTCAGGCTTGGGGGGCAGACTGAACAAAGTAGCAGTAGCTAGATGTTATATATGATTCTGGGAAAGCTTAGTGCTTGGAATTCCTGTAGGGCAGTAATTTTCAACCAGTGCGTTGTCAGAGGATCTTAGGTGTTCCACAAATATTTCTAAAGATTATAACTTAAATTATTTTCAAAAGAAGTTAAAAACACAGTATATTCTTTTTCTTTAACTTTTTTTTTTTTGATAAACATGATTTAAGTGTGCCGCAGAAGTTTAACACTGGGTTCAGTGTGCCATGAGATAAAAGAAAGGTTAAAAAACACTGGTGTAATCTGGGGATGAGGGCTCGTGCCTATACTCCTAGCACTTTGGGAGGCTAAGGCATGTGGATCAACTGACTTCATGAGTTCAAGACCAGCCTAAGCAAGTGCTAGACCCCATCTCTACTTCAAAATAAAAAAATAAGAGGCTTGGCACCTGTAACTCAACCAGCTTGGGCTCCTGCCATATACACCTGAGCTGGTGGGTCCGAATCCAGCCTGGGTCTGCCAAACGACAGTGACAACTACAACCGAAAGAAGAAAATAGCCAGGCATTGTGGTGGGCACCTGTAGTTCCAGCTGCTTGGGAGTTTGAGGCAAGAAAATCTTTTAAGCCGAAGAGTTTGAGGTTGCTGTGAGCTGTGACCTCACAGCATTCTACTCAGGGCGACAGCTTGAGACTTTGTCTCAGAAAAAATAAAAAACAAATAAATAAATAAAATCGGGGCGGTGCCTGTGGCTCAGTCAGTAAGGTGCCGGCCCCATATACTGAGGGTGGCGGGTTCAAACCCAGCCCCAGCCAAAACTGCAACAAAAAAATAGCTGGGCTTTGTGGTGGGCGCTTGTGGTCCTAGCTACTCAGGAGGCTGAGGCAAGAGAATCGCCTAAGCCCAGGAGTTGGAGGTTGCTGTGAGCTGCGTGACACCACAGCACTCTACTGAGGGTGATAAAGTGAGACTCTGTCTCTACAAAAAAAATAAATAAATAAAATAAAAAATAAGAAAAAGAAAAATTAGCCAGGTGTTGTGGCCTGTGCCTGTATTCCCAGCTACTTGGGATGGCTGAGGGAAAAAGAACTCTTGAGCCCAAGAGTCAGAGATTTCTGTGAGCTATGACACAGGACACTCTACCCAGTGTAACTGTGAGACTTTTTCTCAAAACAAACAAACAAACAAAACCATGAAAACAACACTATCACTATCGTAGGGGGTGCTGATAGGATGACGTGATAACAGAATTGACACTGTGCAGGCCAAGTGAAAACTTACCCTTTGTACTCTGAAGCTTTGCTGAAAAATCAACTCACAAAAGGCAGATGAATAAGAGAAACAGTGTATACATATATTAGCTCTCATGGAGGAAAATCAGAGTGATACTCCCCGTATCCCAATGAAGCTCAAATATATAGCCCTATTTCAGAAGAGAAAGGGGAGTGGGAATATAGGTAATTCTGTTGAGGGGCACTAAGTGATTACTAGGGAGAAGGAATGAATGGAGAACAGAGATCAACTGAAATGTTCTCTGGAAATTGAATGAGCCTGGGAGATAGACATTATCTTGTGGAAGAGTCTGTTCAGGTGTGGTTATGTGTTCTTTTCTTAATAGATAATGAGATAAAGGAAGGGTAAAGAAAAATAATTGTAGTTCTTGGTGGGTCCCTCCAGAATTGATGTAGACAAGGGAAAAATCTCTTCCAGGATCTAATGATCTCTAAAGGCCTTTAACTCAAGGTACTCATTATACCAGGAATCCTTAGTTTGGGGTTAAGTTCCCTGTAATCCTTCAGCACTCAAGTATAAGAAATGTTGTGTTATGAAATTGGGTTTGGAAACTTATTGACTAAAGTAGATCACATCATGGCTGATGTTTAGCCATTTAAAAAATCATCATTTTATTCCAACACATGTAAATTGAACATCTCCTCTATCGCCAACAGGAATTGTTCTTGGGGGAGAAAATAGATCAGCTTTCTAGGTATATGTGTTTCATGGGTGAAGGAAGGTAAGTAATGCAATGGTAAAATACATTTTAAAAGTCAGTTCAACTTATGTTTTGTATGGAATATTAAATGAGGATATGTAAGTGGGTTGATCTCTAACCTATTCCATAGATCTATATCTCTATTTTTGTGCCGGTACTATGTTGTTTTGATCACTATAGCCTTAACCTGAAGTCTGGCAGTGTGATGCCTCCAGATTTGTTTTCATTTCTAAGAATTGTATTTGCTATTGGGTTTTTTTTTTTTTCCAGTTCCACATGAATTGAAGGGCTGTTTTTTCCAAGTTCTTTAAAGTATGACAATTTAGACAAAATTATCATTTTTTTAACTTTCTATATCATGATTTTTAGATTTTAAATTACCTGAAAAGAAGTTTGAAACCCCTACATAAGTGCCATCCCTAATGTTTTTCCTGGTTTTCCTAAGTCTCATGTGGCTACCTGGCATTAAAAATGGCTCTAAAAGTTGGAACTTATTTGTGTCCTTAATTCATTTACCAGGTACAAAAACAGAAAATAGGATGACTGGAGGAATCAATTTCTCCAAGAATAGCCAGGAGGCAAATCTGGAGCAGGGAAGAAAGGCTATGCAGCTGGCCTAGGTACCAAGAACATATCCCTGGACATGTCCACAGTGGGCACCTACCTAGACCTCAGAATTCAGAGGCTCAAAACCAAGGACACAAGCTCATAGATCTGTATCTCCAACAAAATTTGGAAATATTACAGAAATGGCAGATCTTTACACATCTGAACTTTAATAACAGTTTTAAAGCTCATTTTATTTATCGAAGATTACCAAAGTCACATGAAAAAAAAAAAGCTTAAGTTCTTTTCTGTTTTCCTGAAAAAATAGTTGATGTAAGTGCTTACTTTTTTTAAGTTAATTAATCAGAGGTCTTTTACATATTTTGGCAATGAAATATCACATGCAAGTAACATAAATAGACAAAAGCAGAATTTATATTTATCAGCTCTTCAACAAACATTTTTACTTAGACAAGAAATCTTTAATTATCTAACTTATCTTAGCAGTTTTCCCAGGTTTTAGTTATCATTATAAGTTGTCATTTGCTAATTGTTTTTATGCCCTGTAAATTATACATATATAACATGGGTCAGGGATCAAAATATGGTTTTCGCTACTGCTTTTAATCTCATAAATCTTACCAAAAAAAGCAAACTTACATAGTTCAATAAAACTTGTTATTTTAAACAATGTAACTTCCCTTTTAAATTTTATAAATATGGTAGATATTTAAAATACCTCCTGTTTAAGTGTTTAATTAGATATTCTCAAAACATCCCATCCCAAACAAAACCTATTGAAAATTGTAGGATCAAAGTGTCTCTGGACCCCTAAAGTTTAGCCAAACTATAGGAAGGAAAGGCCACTGTTCTCATAAAGTTTTGCAGAAAATTCACTAACATGAGGCAGATTAATTAATAGGAGGAAAATTTGCAAACTTATCTACAGGAACCTTCAGAAGGAACATGCAGAGATACCAAAGAAATTGTCCATTTTCATGGTCAGGGTCAACAAAGTGTGGGCAGTAGTCTGGAAACGTGATTGAACTCATGCTAACAGGCTGGTGGGGAATCTCAGCAAGTCCTTCCTATCGAGATTCTGTTTCACCTCCGAGTGTACATTGCTTCCTTCTAGGAATGGAGCAGGGCCCTTTCAGGAATGTGGAGGTTTACAGTAAAACAAACTAGTCCAGAATATGACTTTATGGACAGTTATTATATAGAAGAATTTTAGGTTGTATGGTTAGTTTTCTAAAAAATGAGTTCTGGTATTTATGATTTCCCTTGGGAGAGAGAGATTCTAATTTCTATGGCTAGCTTCAGGAAAGAACTGGAACAAGAGGCAGGAGGACAAGGCAAGGTCAGAGAACTTTTGATTCTGAGGCCTTTGCTTTAAGGTGGTTTTCCATGCCAACATGGTGTCACTTGACTTTTAACTGAGAAAACCTTCAGCACCTATCCTTAGTACCTCAAACAATGACAAAGTAGTAACAAGTTTTTTTCTTACATGAGGATTAAGAGTAGGATGTTTTTAAAACCTTTTCTAACTTGGGTAAAAACTCAAATACATGGAGTATTTCAAAAGAGTAAGACTGTTTGAGATTTTTCTCTTTGTATTTTGCCAATCATTTTTTAAATCTTAAAGTAAATTACTATACAAAATTAATAGTTTACGAATTTTTTTTCCTAGGAAAAAACATTGTTAAAGCAATACAATGTATATATAACCAGCTAGCAAAATCAAGAGTGGATGAGACCGAGGGAAATCTAAAACTTCCAATTTAAACAATTTAACTACAATTACTAGGACAGCTTTAAATCCCTAACAGTACTGTTAATACCAAAAGAAAGTTAGTTAGAAGCACTTTTTTTTTTTTTTGTGGAGACAGAGTCTCACTGTATCGCACTCGGTGGAGTGCTGTGGAGTCACAGCTCACAGCAACCTCCCGCTCTTGGGCTCAAGCGATTCTCTTGCCTCAGCCTCCCAAGTAGCTGGGACTACAGGCGCCCGCCATGGCGCCCGGCTAATTTTTGATGCAGTTCGGCCTGGGCCGGGCCTGAACCCGCAGCCCTCGGTATATGGGGTCGGCGCCCTACTCGCTGAGCCACAGGTGCCGCCCTAGAAGCACATTTTATGTGTACTGTCATTGGAAGATAAGGTGTACTCAACAAAATAATTTAAGGAGGTTTATTCTGAGCAAAATTTGAGAACCGTGACCAAGAGCCACACCCATGAAAACTTGAGCAAGTAGCTGGTTGGTGTTTTAGAGAGAGATAGGAATGACAGGTGAAGTCATAAATCAATACATGGAAAACACACATTTGTTTGGCCCCCAAATGTGGGACATCTGGAAGCAGCGAGTACTTACAGATGATAGGTGGGTTTAAAGATTCTTTAGCTGACAGTTGACTGGAAGAGTTAGGCTTTAGCTAAAAGACTAACAGTCAGTGAGAAGAAATATTTAATATAAAGGGTCTGTTAATTAGAGACAAAGTACTAGACAGATGTCAAATGATTTTGCTATGTATGTTGAGGACTTGCAGGTAGGTCTTTCATACATAGCCTTAGGACTATTAGTGAGTCACAGAGGATGTCTCTACAAAGGGAAGGTGGCATGATGAGACTTGGTTGATTTCAGTTTTACTGATTGTCTTGGCCAAGAGGGATCCAGTCAGTCAGCTGCTTAGGGGAAGACTTAAGATAGAATTTTGCATGCTTCACATTCTGAAGGGCTGTTCTGGGCCACATTTTTTTTTTTAATCTATAAACCCAAATTAGAGGCAGGGGAGAAAATTTAAATCCATGTCTGAAATGGAGACTGGGAAAAATAGTATGATAAGTTTCCTATGAAAGAGGACACGTGTAGGTTTTGGGTTTCCAGTCTACATACTGGAAGGGTCAAGAGAAAATTTCACCTCTACCCTCTATTGTTTGGCTAAAATGAGCTGACAATAGTCAGATTAATAAGAGAAAATGTATATAATATTATTTTTTCTTTTTTTGTTGCTGTTGTTGGGAATTCATTGAGGGTACAAGAAACCAGGTTACACTGATTGCATTTGTTAGGTAAAGTATCTCTTACAATTGTGTCTTGCCCCAAAAGGTGTGCCACACACCAAGACCCCACCCTCCTTCCCTCTCTCTGCTCTTCCTTTCCCTCATCCCTCCCTCCTTCTTTTTCTCTCTGCTCTCGCCTTCCCCCATCCCTACCATCTCATTAATTGTCATTAATTGTCCTCATATAAAAATTGAATACATAGGATTCATACTTCTCCATTCTTGTGATGCTTTACTAAGAATAATGTGTTCCACTTCCATTCAGGTTAATACTGTAAAGTCTCCATTTTTTTTAATGGCTGAACAGTATTCCATGATGTACATATACCACAGCTTGTTAATCCACTCCTGGGTTGGTGGGCATTTAGGCTGTTTCTACATTTTGGAGATTGTAAATTGAGCTGCAATAAACAGTCTAGTGCAAGTGTCTTTATGATAAAAGGATTTTTTTCCTTCTGTGTAGATGCCCAATAATAGGATTGCAAGATCAAATGGGAGGTCTAGCTTGAGTTCTTTGAGGTTTCTCCATACTTCCTTCCAAAAAGGTTGTATTAGTTTGCAATGTAAAAGTGTTCCTTTCTCTCCACATATATGCCAGCATCTGCAGTTTTGAGATTTTATAGTGTGGGCCATTTTTGCTGGGGTTAGATTGGTATCTCAGGGTGGTTTTGTTTTGTATTTCTCTAATTAAGGATGATGAGCATTTTTTTCATATGTTTGTTAGCCATTTGTCTGTCTTCTTTAAAGAAGGTTCTATTCATGTCTCTGTTGGCTTTTTTTCATGTGGATGAATTTAAGTTCTCTATAGATCCTAGTTATCAAGCTTTTGTCTGATTGAAAATATGCAAATATCCTTTCCCATTGTGTAGGTTGTCTATTTGCTTTGGTTGTTGTCTCCTTAGCTGTACAGAAGCATTTCAGTTTAATTAAATCCCATTTGATTATTTCTGTTGTTGTTACAATTGCCTGGCAGTCTTCCTGATAAAGTCTTTCTTCGGGCCTATATCTTCCAGTGTTTTTACTGTGCTTTCTTTAAGGATTTTTATTGTTTCAGGCCTTAAATTTAAGTCCTTTATCTATCTTGAATCAATTTTTGTGGGTGGAGAAATGTGTGGGTCCAGTTTCAGTCTTTTACATGTGGATATACAGTTCTCCCAGCACCATTTATTGAATAGGGAGTCTTTCCCCTAGTGTGTGTTCTTGTTTGGTTTATCAAAGATTAGGTGGTTGTAAGACGTTAGTTTAATTTCCTGGATTTTCTATTTGGTTCCAAATGTCTATGTCTCTATTTTTGTACCAGGATCATGTTGTCTTGGACACTATGGCTTTGTAGTAAAGCCCAAAATCTGATATGCGGATGTCCCCGGCTTTGTTTTTATCACTAAGAACGGCCTTAGCTATATAGGGTTTTTTCTGGTTCCATACAAAATGAGAATCATTTTTTCTAAGTCTTGAAAGTATAGGTATTTTAATAGGGATGACATTGAATCGGTATATTGCTTTGGGAAGTATAGACATTTTAACAACGTTGATTCTTCCCAGCCATGAACATGGTATTTTTTCCACTTGTTAATATTCTCTGCTATTTCCTTTCCTAATACTTCATAATTTTCTTTATAGAGGTCCTTCACCTCTTTTGTTAGGTATATTCCTAGGTATTTCATTTTATTTGAAGCTACGGTGGAGGGAGTTGCATCCTTATTAGCCTCTCATCTTGGCTGTTATTGACATATAAAAAGGCTACTGACTTGTGGACATTGATTTTATATCCTGGGACATTACTGTATTTTTTGATGACTTCCAGGAGTCTTGTGGTTGAGTATTTGGGGCTCTCTAAGTATAAGATTATGTCGTCAGCAAACAAGGAGAGTCTGACCTCCTCTGCTCTGATGTGGATGCCCTTTATTTCCTTGTCTTGCCTAATTATATTGGCTAGAACTTCCAGCACTATGTTTAATAGTAATGGTGACAGAGGACAACCTTGTCTGGTTCCAGTTCTAAGGGGAAAAGCTTTCAGTTTTACTCCATTCAGTAAAATATTAGCTGTGGGTTTGTCATAGATAGCTTAGATCAGCTTAAGAAATGTGCCATTTATGCCTATACCCGTTAGTGTACTAATTAAAAAAGGATGCCAGATGTTATCAAATGCTTTTTCTGTATCTATCGAGAGGATCATATGGTCTTTGTTTTTGCTTCTCTTGATATGTGAATAATGTTTATGGACTTGCATTCCTGAGATGAAACCTACTTGATCATGATGTATGCCTTTTTTTGATGATAAACTGTAATCTATTGGCAAGGATTTTGCTGAGAATTTTTGCATCAATATTTATTATTAAAATTGGTCTGAAATTCTCCTTTTTAGTCAGGTCTTTTCCTGGTTTGGGTATCAGGATGAAGTTTGCTTCATAGAACATATTTGGGAAGATTCCTTCCTTTTCAACTTTTTGGAATAATTTCTGCAGTACGGGAATAAGCTCTTCTTTGAAGGTTTGATAGAATTCTGGTGTGAAGATATCTGGACCAGGGCATCTTTTTGTTGGAAGATTTTTTATTGTTTCTTTGATCTCACTGCTTGAAATTGATCTGTTCAGGAGTTTGATTTCTTCCTGGCTAAGTCTAGGGTGAGGGTGTGATTCCAAATATTTATCCATTTCTTTCATCTTGTCAAATTTCTGGGCATAGAGTTTCTGATAGTATTCAGAGATGATCTCTTGTATCTCTGTGGCATCAGTTGTTATTTCCCCTTTATCATTTCTAATTGAGGTTATTAGAGATTTTACTTTTGGAAGTATATAATATTCTTAATGTGCATAAGCATGAGAGAATTACAAGAGAATGATAAGCCAAAACAAAATAAGATCCATATATTTATAGGCCTTTCTTCATAGGAGAAGGAGGAACAAATGGGACCAGCAGACAGAAATTAACTTGTAAATGATTCGCTCTGGAATTTGAATCAGAAGTCTGGGAGTCAGACTTTATTTATCTTATGGAAAAAATCTGTCTAGGTATGCTTGCTTTCCTGTCTTCTTTTCTGTGATAAATAATGACATTTTAGGGAATGGATAGAAGGCAATTGTGTTCTTTTTGGTGGATCCAATCTTAAAGTAGATAAAGGAACATCAGAGATAAACCTTATCCTTTGCTTTGGGAGAGAGAGAAGGTTGAGAGACAGGAGGAAGTAAGAAAAGGTCAGCAAGACCTTGGAGCTGCTTTAGTGTAACTTGACGAAGTGCCATATTTCGAGATATTATTTTGTGAGCCTGAACAATACACACACAATTTTTCCCCTGAGAACCCTATGTTTTAAATACTTTTATTTAATAACATACATTTTGCTAATCATTAAACATATACTTTGTAAATGTTCTATTCAGCGCAAGATAACTCACTATTCATCTCACTTCAAGCAGTTGCTCCTGTGCAAAAAGAATTCTCATAATCTGATAGGAGTCCAGCCATTTTGGAAAATCAGTTCAGAAAGCAGCCATCCTCTCCCTAGATTCCTGCAGGGTCTCCAGACCACAGTTCCTGGAAATACCCTACCCACAATCCTATCTTAAGGATATGCCCATAAGCTTGACCTTAAAGATACACCCATTATTCTGAGTTGCACTACAGAAGAAATCTGGATGGTACTACTGGCTCACTCTCCATTTCAGCTATCCTGATAAGGCTGACAAAAACCTTTTGCAACTTGTGGTGGGGGGTGCAGCAGAGCTGACACCTGGTCAGTCTCCATTCTCCTTTTCCCCTCTATGAAAGTCTCTCCTTGTTCCTGGACAGGCTTCTTCTCCTTTCTTGTGGACCCTCACCCTGGTTCTATGCCAGAACCTCTCAGCTCTATTGAGTTGTTATTTTACACAAGGCAAAGAAACCTGACACTTGATCTAAGTGTGATTAAGTTTTTCTTAGTTTTTTGAAAGGCTTTTTCAAAGAATATTACACGTGATTTATGGACCTTTATCACTTAGCCTATTAAGTCTAAAGATCTCTGATTAGAAGACTGACCAGGAGTAAATCTTTCCCCTTTGGTAGAGTTATTGGTGTATTTGGAATTGGGGACATGATGGTAATCAGCTCCTGTGAGGTATCTGAGACATTGATCAAAGGAGCAGTGGAATCTTCCCTCTTGTAATGCCTCCATATCCCAGAATACCTCTTTGTATTTCACAGTCCTTTACTACTTCTTATTGCACTTAGCACAGAATTGCAAATTCCTATTGATTGATTAAACCAATTTAGACTAGTACACTTGCAGAAGGCCCACAGGGAAAATGACAAAAACAAACAAACAAAAAAAGTTAAAAAAAATCCAAGTTCTTTCACTTCAACAGCTTTTCGATGTGTGACAATACAGAGAACAATGCTCTCCTCTGTCACTCTGTTTCTTTTCCGAGATTTCTCATAGGTTGTTATTGTTTTCCACTACATAATTTGTAAATGGAAGAATATAAAACAGGCAGTTGTTCCTAGTAATTTTCAGTTTCAAATCAACATCTTGATGCCTTTCTCCCCAAGTCATCAATTACAGCGCAATGGAGAAAATCTCAAGCATACACTTCCTTCTGATGAATATGGCAGGTTTCATAGTTTCAGTAAAAGACAGAGCCAAGTCTCTTTTCTTCTGAACCTGTCCAAGTTCATATTAGTTGCTGAAGGACAGCCAATAAGTCAAGAGAGAAGATATTGGGTCAAGAAAAGTGATTTTTATTTGGAAAGCCAGCAAAACTAGAAGATAGCAGACTAATTTCCTAAAGAACCATCTTAAATTTGTATTAATTTTAGGATCCTTTTTATGGTTAGAGGAGGTGGAAGAGGAGAAGTACTGCAAAGGGTAAGGGAGGAGTGCATACATCTGGCCATCAGCGAGGATGCAGGTGTGAAGAAGTTGTAAAAGTTCTTTCTTCTTGGTCAGTTATCCTTGGGATGATGTTTCTTTTTTTCTCTCCTCCTCCTCCTTCTCTTTCTTCTTCTTTTCCTTCTTCTTCTTCTTTTTTTATAACAGAGTCTATACAGGGGTCAAGATCCCAGACTCCCGGCTTGGCGCCGGTGGCTCAGCGGGCTAAGGCGCCAGCCATGTAAACCTGAGCTGGCGGGTTCGAATCCAGCCTGGGCCCACTAACCAACAATGACGGCTGCAACCCAAACAACAAAAAAAAATAGCCGGGCATTGTGGCGGGCGCCTGTAGTCCCAGCTACTTGGGAGGCAGAGGTAGGAGACTCGATTGAGCCCAGGAATTGGAGGTTGCTGTGAGCTGTAATGCCAGGGCACTCTACCCAGGGTGACAGATTGAGGCTCTGTCACAAAGAAAAAAAAAAAAAAAGAGCCCAGCCCCCTGTATCTATTGAAAATATGAGAACTAGCCAGGTGGTTTGGTTTTATGAGCTATGATGAACCCCGGAATTTAGTCTGTAGTTTTGAACTATATGTGGTTTGGTTTTATGAGCTATGCCCTAGGAGAATATCCTAGGAGAATACCCTGGAATCATAGCTTATAAAAACCTCAAACTCCTGGGTTCAAGAGATCCTCTTGCCTCAGTTTCCTGATTAGGTATTATAGGTGCTCACCAAACCACCTGGCTTGTTCTCATATTTTCAGTAGATACAGGGGTCTGGGCTCTTGCTCAGGCTGGTCTCGGGCCCCTCAGCTAAAGCAACATACCTGCCTTATCCTCCCAGTCTCTCCTCTCCTGGATGATGTTCCTATAAGTCTTAAACAAAACATTATTATTCACATGCATACTTTCCTTATCTCCCTAAGAGTTAGTTTTGGGAAAGAAGCAATTAGTGTCTTATTCTAGAGTTGAACTACAGACTAAATTCTTCCTATTAATGCAGTTAACTAGCCTACCTGCAGAGCTAAGTAGAAGGCTTTAACCTAAAGGATGTTACTTCAGAGGACTAGAAGCAAAATGGAGCTAGTTTTGCTAAGCTTCCCTTCCACTGTTATAAGCACAATTGTGGGCACACCCAATACAACTTCGCCTCTTTATCTAAAATATTGAACATATGACCCTGGAAGGGTTTATGAGGACAACAAACAAAAGGAACTTGTTACTTAGAGATACTCATGCTGTTAAATATGATTGACTCTGTGTTTACAGTAAAAATGGAAAACGTCTTCTTCACTTAAAATATTAGCATACAGAAAAAGAAAATATCACTTGGGGCTTAAAAAAAAAGCACGGCATTGTTTCCTCCTATTGTAAAGAAAAATAACATTTTAGGTATGACTTTCTAAATGTATTATGCTATGAGTGGGGAGGGAAAATTTTCCTTACTCCAGAGGTTTGCTGAAAGTTCAACTTACCATCAGGCATATTAATAAGAGAAATGGGTTACAAATTTATTTAAGATGTGCATGATCAGAATAAGAGAGTGATTACCAATATCCCAGAGGGGTCCAGAAGTTTATATACCCTCATTTTAGAGGGGAGGAGTAGATAACCAATATATGTTATTTTGTTAAGGGGCAACAAACGATTTTTAAGGAGAATGAATAGATACTAGAAGAAGGACTGGATAGGGAAAAACAGATTGACCTGTAAATGTTTTTCTTTGGAAATTGATTAACTGGAGACACAGATATTATCTTTAAAATGGGTTGGGCCAAGCTTGGTTGTATTCTTGATCTTTCCTACAATATTTTGAGAAAGCAGGGTAGGGAAGAAAAGACAATTGTTCTTCTTGGTGGGTCTGTCTAGTTTTCACAAAGATAAAAGGAAAGCCCCTTCACACACTTGTGACTTATATGGCTCTTTAATTCAAATTATTCCTTATGCTAAGGAGTCATATTTTGGGGTGAAATTCTCCATGTTCTTTCAATGCCAAGGGGAAAGTAAAGCCCTGGAGACTGAGTCATGTAGCAATGTAGTATGTAGCATGTTTGAAATTCTGCTTCTTAGATTATAGATTAACTCTCTTCCTCATTGTTCTTATTCCATAAATGACTAGGAGAGGCCAAAGGTCATTCCCTTCTAATCCCTGATCTTTGTCATACATCAACTGCCTTCTTTGCTATCCTGTACCTAACTCAGACTAGAACAGCATCCCCTAACTCTATGACCATCACATCTTCAGTGTAAAATGTTACATATACCTTTGCCCAAAGAAATCAGATTATTGGAACTAGGCATTAAATTCCATAGAAAGACTGAAATTCTGTTAAGCTTTGTCTGTATAAAAAATCTTGAACTTCTGTACTTTATAAAACTAACTTTCAATCTGTGCAATCTGTGCTTCTTCAGTGGCTCATCTTCAAACTTTGTGCTTCAATAAACTCTCTTTAAACTAGACTCTAACCCTTTTGGTTATTTTAGGTTGACATCACCACAATATTACTTCCTCAATTTATGACCATTTAGGAACACAGAAAATGTTTCCAAGTCAGCCACATGATTCATTCAGTCTTGGGCCATGACTGATGAAAATCATACCCCTATTCTGGGAAATGATTGTTGTGCTTGGCCTCAATCTCTTAACATTTGGAGGGCTGTTCTTGTGAAGATTTTCCTTGATGATCCATTTTAGTGCTATTATCTGCAAGTATCTTAAACTATTCAAATTAATTTAATATTCACCATTTACTTTATACCACCTTCTGGGATTATGAGATTTGTTGCTCTATTTTCTAATGATCAAATATATTTTCTCTACATGTTTTATTACTTTTAAACTTTAAGTCTTATTTTTTAATTTTTTTTAAATACATGTATTTTATTATTCTTCATTACATTATTTCCCCCCCACCCCCCAGTGGTAAGACAGAATTTATTTACAGAAAAGAATACAGAAAACACTAAAGCTCCTGGTAGACGGAGAGAATTCAAGTGAAGAGAGAGAAGCTGTCTCCATTTCTCTCCCAGTCTTTCCCCGTCTCCTCCTTTAGGCCTTTAGTCTCAGGGTATATATAGGTGTATGGGTTCCTTGGCCAGGAAAGGAATGAATACAGTCCCTTCTGCTAGGGGCAAGGTGAATGAATGTATCAATGAATGGATACAGTCCATTCATGGAATTGAGGCCTAGGAAATTCACAAGAAATTGACCTAGGCATAGGAAATGGGGGTTCCACATTTAGTTCTAAGTGTAAAGTGAAGGAGATACCAAGGCACAGGTGTCTCCTCAGCAGTTGTCCAGCCTTTTTGGCTATTGGAGCCTCTGGTGGGGGTTGGAAGTCCCCCTCCTAGCCTGTCATCCAGCCTGCTGGCTCTTCAGCAGGCTGCCGCAGCACCGACACCACCAAGGAGGAGGCAGCAGGTCGACCAGTTCCACTGAGCTGGCTAGGACGCCAAATGTCCTGCATCAGTTCTCCCTCTCCGAGTAGAAACTCTAACTGCTATTAGGGAAAAGGGGCAAAGACTTGATCTAACTGCTTCCTGCTGAATCGGGCGATGATAGAAGAGGGCAGTTACGGAATCTCTGGAGGGAGAGTGATACAGGGGTTCATGGACTAGAACCATCTTTATTGCGTGTGGCTTGATGACATTTCTGGAAA
>CAUYON010113220.1:0-10383 GCA_963573935.1 Arctocebus calabarensis
GCATCACAGCTCACAGCAACCTCCAACTCCTGGGCTCAAGCGAGTCTCCCATCTCCGCCTCCCAAGTAGCTGGGACCACAGGTGCCCGCCACAATGCCTGGCCCTTTTTTGGTTGCAGCCGTCATTGTTGTTTGGCGGGCCCGGGCTTCGAACCCGCCAGCTCAGGTGTACGTGGCTGGTGCCTTAGCCCGTTGAGCCACAGGCGCCGAGCCTGAAAATTTTTTTTCATTTGTGACATCTATAACTTCTGTTCTTTTAAAGACTCATTTTCAGGCTCAGTGCTTGTGGCTCAAGTGGTTAAGGCGCCAGTCACGTACACCTGAGCCGGTGGATTCGAATCCAGCCCGGCCCGCCAAACAACAATGATGGCTGCAGCCAAAAGATGGTCGGGCGTTGTGGTGGGCGCCTGTAGTCCCAGCTACTTGGGAGGCGGAGGCAAGAAACTCGCTTGAACCCAGGAGTTGGAGGTTGCTGTGAGCTGTGATGCCACGGCACTCTACCCAGGGTGCCAGCTTGAGGCTCTGTCTCCAAAAAAAAAAGACTCATTTTTAGCAATAGAAGATGGCAAATATCTTTTTCTCTGTCTGGGGAAATGAAAAATCAGTTGTGGAGAGATGGAACCAAGTAATATTTAGAGAAAAAGAAACTCTGTTATGTGTGGACAGGGCATAGCTAGATTTGGGCAAGACAAAGGTTAGCTCCTGAGAAATCCACCAGAAAACAAAGCTTCGAAATGTTGTCTCTAGTTCTGAAAGTACTACATAATAGAAAAGTTGCTAATCTGAGTATCTGTCATGTTTGAAATTCTGATTTCTTGTCTTTGATAACGTGTACAGTCCAGATTATTTTATTCAGTGAAATGAAGATGCCTGTGATACGAGGCATCCCCCTTTCCTTGAAAGACGTTTCATGCACACCTGTCTGTCCTCCAGGTGGTGGTCTGTCATGCTGTGGGCCGGGCAGCCCAGTTCTCCATCACCGTGGGGCCTGCCTCGGCTCTGGGTGTGGGCCGCCAGCCGTATGACGTGTGGCTGTCCCCAGTCCATCTGCGGGTAAGGCTGGGCCCATTTTACAGGTCATAGGAAAGGTCTCAGAAACTTGTAGGGTAAGCACGGGGGGAGTGTTACAGGGCTGCAAATAGTTATGTCTTCAGTAATTACCATTCACAAAATAATGTTAAAAATGTAAGATTTCATATTACACTTTTGTATATCTGACACCACACACATATATGTGGGTATGGGGGGCGGTGTGTAGTCAGAGGTTGCCTTTGGTAGGCATTTAAGTCAGAGTGTTGCTGACTTGCAGAACAAGGTAAGTGCCATCTCAGATGACCAAAGTGGTTTTGGTTCCAGCTCAGGCTCTAGACTTAGAAGTCTGCCACTTGGAAAAACAGCTGGGGAATTCCTACTTTTAGTTATGGAGAAAGTCAATTTTAAAAGAACCCCTTGTTATTTTTATAAATTAAGAAAAAACTTAATGTTAATTATCATTATTCCATTATTTTTGATAACAGGCATATAAAAATATATACAATTTTATGGTGAGAGATGCACAAACCAGTGGTCACTGTGACAGTCTCAGTGACATTCTGGATGCCTGGCCATTAGACAGCTGTGCGTCTCTCACTTGAAGCAAAATGTTCGCTGGAGCTCTCAGTTAGCTGGTGCTTAAAAATCGCAAATGGGGCGGTGCCTGTGGCTCAAAGGAGTAGGGCGCCAGCCCCATATGCCTGAGGTGGCGGGTTCAAACCTGGTCCCAGCCAAAAACTATAAATAAATAAATAAATAAATAAATAAAATAAAAATTGCAAATGGTCACCTTATTCCGCTTGAGGGATCAATACAATAAGAGTACATTTCAATTCTAAATCTATATGCACCCAACTTAAATGCTCCCAGATTTATCTAACAGACCTTGATTGGTCTAAGCAATATGATATCACAAAACATCATAATAGCTTGGAACTTTAACACTCCTCTGGCAGAACTGGACAGATCCTCTAAACAGAAAACTAAACAGAGATACAAGGACTTAAAGATGACCCTAGAACAATTAGGCTTAATAGACATATACAGAATACACCATCCCAAAGCTAAGGAATATATGTTCTTCTCGACAGCCCATAGAACATATTCCAAAATAGATCATATCCTAGGATACAAACCAATCCTCAAAAAATTAAAAGAATTCCTTGTATCTTCTTAGACCATAAGGCAATAAAGGTGGAACTCAACTCTACCAAAAATTTTCATTCCCATACAAAGACATGGAAATTAAATAACCTTATGCTGAGTGACAGTTGTGTCAATGAAAAGATAAAGGAGGAAATTATTAAATTCCTTGAACATAACAGTGATGAAGCTACAAGTTACCAAAACCTGTGGGACACTGCAATAGCAGTCCTAAGAGGAAAATTTATCACATTAGATGCCTACATCGGAAAAACAGAAAGAGTTCATCAATAAACTATTGAATCATCTTAAGGAAATGGAAATGGAAGAACCATCTAATCCCAAACCAGACAAAGAAATAATCAAAATAAATGAAATTGAAAACAAAAGAATCATTCAGAAAATTAATGAAGCAAAAAGTTGGTTCTTAGAAAAAATAAATAAAATTGATATACCTTTGGCCAGATTAAGCTAGAAACAGAGAAGTAAAATATCTAATAACCGCAATCAAAATGAAAAAGGGGAAATAATAACAGACATCATGAGATATAAGAGATTATCTCTGACTATTAGAAGAAACTCTACACCCAGAAATTTGACAATGTGGAGGAAGTGGATCAATACCTGGAATCACACCCTCTTCCTAGACTTAACTAGGAAGAAATAGATCTCTTGAACAGAGCAGTATCAAGCACTGAGATTGAAGAAACAATAAAAAAAATCTTTCAACAATAAAAAAGCCCTGGACCAAATGGCTTTACATCAGAATTCTATTAAACCATCAAAGAAGAGCTTGTACTGCAGAAACTATTCCAAAACATCAAGGAGGAAGGAATCTTCCCCCAGAACATTCTATGAAGCACACATCACCCTGATACCAAAACCAGGAAAAGACCCAACTAAAAGGAGACCCAACTAAAATTTCACTAATGAATACCATGCAAAAATTCTCAATAAAATCTTAGCCAATAGATTACAGCTACACATTAAAAAAATTATACATTACAGTAGGCTTTATCTCAGGGGTGCAAAGCTGTTTTAACATGTGCAAATCCATAAATATAATTCACCATATCAACAGAAGTAAAAACAAAGACTATAGGATCCTCTCAATAGATGCAGAAAAAGTATTTGACAAAATTCAGCATCCTTTTCTAACAATACTTAAGAATATAGGCACAGGTGACACATTTCTTAAATTGATTGAAGCCATCTATTACAAACCCACAGCTAATATCTTACTGAATGGAGTAAAACTGAAAGCTTTTCCACTTAGAACTGGAACTAGACCAGGACTTCCACTATCAGCACTACTATTCAACATTGTAGAATGAAATTCTAGCCAATGCAATCAGACAAGAGAAGGAAATAAAGGGCATCCAAATAGGGGTAGAGGAGGTCAAACTCTTCCTCTTTGCTGACCATATGATCTTATACTTAGAGAACCCCAGAGACTCAAACATAGGATTCCTAGAAGTGATCAAGAAATATAGTAACATCTCAGTGTGTAAAATCAATGTCCACAAGTCAGTAGCTTCAAAGTAAATGAAATACCTAGAAATGTATCTAACAAAAGAGGTGAAGGACCTCTATAAAGAGAATTATGAAACCATAAGAAAATAAATAACAGAAGACATTAACAAAGGGAAGAGCACACCATGTTCCCAGCTGTGAAAAATTAACAATTTTAAAATGTCTATACTTCCCAAACCAATCTATAGATTTAATGCAATCCCCATTAAAATACCAACATCATACTTTGAAGACCTGGAAAAAGTAGTTCTTCATTTTGTATGGAATCAGGGAAAAAAACCCTATAGCCAAGGCAATTTTTAGTAATAAAAACAAAGCTGGAGGCATCACTCTACCAGGCTTTCAGCTATGTTACAAGTCTGCAGTGATCAAAACAGCATGGTATTGACACAAAAATAGAGACATAGAGATTTGGAACCAATTAGAAAACCAAGAGATGAAACCCCAGTCTCTTATTGCCACCTGATCTTTGATACACCAAACAAAAGCATACACTGGGGGAAAGAATCCCTATTCAACAAATGGTGCTGGGAAAACTGGATAACTACATGTAAAAGATTGAAACTGACCCGTACCTTTCACCACTTACAAAAATTGATCCAAGATGGTTAAAGATTTAAATCTAAGGCATGAAACAATTAAAATTCCAGAAGAAAATGTGGGAAAAACTCTTGAGGATGTTGGCCTTGGGAAAGATTTTATGAAGAAGAGTTTCATGGCAATTACAACAACAACTAAAACAAATGGGACTTAAACTGAAAAGCTTCTGCACAGCTGAGGACACAACAATCAAAGCAAGTAGACAACCTTCAGAATGGGAAAAGGTATTTGCATGTTACAAATCTGACAAAGGGTTGATAACTAGAATCTACAGAGAACTCAAATTAATCAAGAAAAAAAGAGCCAACAATCCCATATATCACTGGGCAAGAGACATGACAGAACCTTCTCTGAGGAAGACACTAATGGCCAATAAACATGTAAAAAAAATGCTCATCATCTCCAATCATCAGAGAAATACAAATCAAACCCCCCTGAGATATCACCTAACCCCAATTAGAATGGCCCACATCAAGAAATCCCAAAGTTGCTGATGCTGGCGTGGATGTGGAGAGGGGTAAATGCTTTTACATTTGTTGGTAGGACTGCAAACTAATACAGCTTCTTTGGAAAGAAGTATGGAGAATTCCTAAAGAACTCAAATTAGACCTTCCATTTGTCCCCACAATCTCACTACCAGGCATCTACCCAAAAGAAAAAAAAATCATTCTATCATAAAGACATTTGCACTAGATTCATCTATCACAGCTCAATTTACAATGACCATGAAGGGGAGACAACCTAAACGCCCATCAACCCAAGAATGGATTAACAAACCGTGGTATATGTGTGTCATGGAATAAATACTATTCTGCCATAGAAAGATGGAGACTTTACATCTTTTATATTAATCTGGATGGAGTTGAAACACATTCTTCTTAGTAAAGTATCACAAGAATGGAAAAGCAAGTATTCAATATACTCAGTACTAATACAAAGCCAGGAGACTGTCTAATTCACCCCCACAGAGGAGAAAACTCATTTCAATTCAAGTTGGGGGAGGGGGAATGAGAGGGAAGAAGGGGATGTTTGGGGTGCTCCCACTTAATGGGCACAATGCAGGGGTGTTTGGCACACCTTCTGGGTGTGGGACACAACTACAAGAGGGACTCTACCTAACAAATTCAAATGTTGTGATCTGGTTGTACCCTCACATTAACCTCAAATTAAAAAAAAGTAAATAAAAGCTGCAAATTTCTGGGCCTGTTTTAAGGGTCACTGCCAGTTTCTACCCCATCTTCCATCCTTAGACTTGGCTTTTAATTTGGGCGATGAGCCCACATCATACAGAATTCCCAACCACAAAGAAAGACGATACCCCATATGCTTTCCTTACAAAGGCACAGTTTTAAATAACCAGGACCAACAAGACTGGCCACCTAAGGGGCTTTTTAAAAAAAATCTGCCTCCAGCCCTCCCCCCATCCCAGTAACACTTGTTTTTGGGGAATTTAAGAGGTTCAGAGGCATCATGGATGAGGGTCACAGACACAAACCCAAAGAACATGGTTTCTGAGATGGTGTTTATTGTTAATACCATTTTAAGCAGCTCCTGGAGAGGGACACAGTGTGTCTTTGGTCTCCTAGCACGGTTTGAAACCAGCCAGTGGATCACCTCTCAGAGCAGAGGCCCCAGTGGAGGACTGGTAAATAATTGATACTGAAGGCAGGAGGCGTGGCTGCTCCGCTGAGCTGCTGTTCCTGACCAAAGGCACATAAAGGTGCCAGCAGCTCACATGACTCAGTCATCTGTGCCGTGCAATTGAAGTGCACTTTTTCTAGAATTGCCTGAAATTATCAGGCAAGGCATGCATGTTGGGGTGGCTAGGAAGTAGATAGTTTTTGTCTTCCCCTGCTTCTAGCATGAGGTAAAGTCCCAAGTATGGCGTTAGACTAAAACTGTCCTTTCTTTCCCAAACAAAATTTGAGGAGCGTGGGTGGAGGAGGAAGGGAGGGAGATGAGATGAGAAGATTTTTGGCTTTAGAAAGTGTGGCTGAGAAATGCTATATTGTTTGCTGTGGCTGCTGAAACAAATCATCATACACTGAGCTCAAACAGTGCACATTTAAGGTGCTGTTGTCACTCAGGCCAGATGCGTAGTGCGGGCTCAGATGGGGTGTTGTCAGGGACTGTCTGTTTCCTGCTCTCAGGGTTCTCGTGGAATGCAGTTCCATGGGCTTGTAGGACTGAGCTCCCTTCCTGCTGACTGCTGGTGGGGGCCGTTTTCTGCTCCCGGGGGCACCTCATTCCCTCCCAAGGATGCACCATGCAGGGTCACACAAGTCTCACATCACATCCCTGGCACTCTTTTGCCTTGTTCTCCTACTTTTAAAGACTCATGTGATTCCTCAAGTTTCACTGAAAGGGCCCAGGGTCACCTCCCCACCTCAAGGTCCTTACCCAGATCACACCTGCTGAGGCATGTTAGGTCATATAGTGACGGTTCCAGGGATCAGGGGGACATCTTTGGGGGTCATCACTCTGCCTCCCCTGCATGGGCGGGAGGGGGTTAGCCATTCTTAGAGACCAGAGCCCTGTGCCTGGGCTAGAGATAGTGAGTATGTTGTCACGCTCTGTCCACAGCCTTCCGTGAGTGCAGGGGCGGGAGGGCCCTGTCCAGGGCTAGGGACAAAGCACCCTGGGCTCCTTCTAGCTCCCGTCTTCTTTATGCCTTGGCCATACTCTGAGAAAGAGATATGCAAAAGACGGTTTGTTTAAACTATTTGTTTCAAAGAGACTGCAGAGTTTTAATGACATCTAGCCTTCGTCTACCATTGCAGGATTCCTCTCTGAGCAGTGGGTTGAGGCTGAGGAAGGTTCTGGAAGAGGGAGGGTGGATAGACAGCACATATTGTGCCAGGCAATTGTCTATGAAAATAAATGAATAAATGAGCACACACCTGTGCACACAGACAGGCACACGCACGTCCATGTGCACACAGGTGCATGTAAACACACGCACCTGCCCTTGAGTAACCTTTTGTCTTTCTTTAATAGCTGGAGCTCAGCATGCAAGAAGGGAGAGAGGACATCCAGATCAGGTGGTCCTTCATCAGTGGGCCGGAAATGGCTGTTAAGGTCCAGCCCAAAGCCCAGGGCGAGGTCAGTGCGCAAGTTTCTCCATGGGTGTGTGTGAGAGGGCGTGCACACGGGCCAACCTGTCTGGGCCAAGGCTCTGTACACCTCTGACGTGGGTGGCTTCCTCCCCACCCAGGCTGATAGGGCCTCAGGGGACGTGGGATGGGCCCTTCAGCCTGGCGGGACACTGGCAGTGGGGGCTTTGATGGATTCAATAGGGCCCCCAACCTGGGGTGCACCAGGACTCACCTGGCTACTTTTAACCTTTCCACTGCCACCGTTGTGTCCAAACAAGACATTTGTTTGGTGGAAGTGATGCCTGTAGGCCATTGTTCATTTTACAAACAAAACCTTGAGGACACATGTTATTCTTATGTTACCTGGCTTGAGTGTATAGGCATCATATGCTTCACTCTCAATATTTTATAGTTTTACCTAAAATGATAATCATAATAATAATAGTGGAAGTATATATGAATATGGACTATGATAGATTTGAAGCTGAAACCAACTTGGGTGAATTTTTTTTTTCTTGTATTTTTGAGACAGAGTCTCAAGCTGGGTAGAATGCCATGGTGTCATAGCTCACAGCAACCTTCACCTTGGGCTATTCTCTTGCCTCAGTTTTTCTATTTTTAATAGAGACAGGGTCTCACTTTTGCTCAGGCTTGTGGGCTCAAGCAAACCACCTGTCTTGGCCTCTCAGAGTGCTAGGATCACAGGTATGAGCCACTGTGCCAGCCTTGGGTGAATTGTTCTTTGTTACTGTTGTTGTTGAGACAGAGTCTCACTCTTGTCGCCCAGGCTAGAGTGCCGTGGCATCATCATCAGCTCACAGCAACCTCAAACTCTTGGGCTTGAGCCATCTTCTTGTCTCAGCCTCCCGAGTAGCTGGGACTACAGGTGCCTGCCACAATGACTGGCTAGTTTCTATGTTTAGTAGAGACAGGGTCTCAGTCTTGCTTAGGCTGGTCTCCAACTCCTGAGCTCAAGTGATCCACCTGCCTCAGCCTCCCAGATTACAGGTGTGAGTCACTGCTCCTGGCCTTGGGTGGATTATTTTGATTAGTAAGAAACCAGCAGTGCTGCGTATCCTAATATTTTTTTGGCATCTCTGTACACTTTAATTGGCACATTTCCTTTCTGAGTGCTCTATAGCCAAAGGGTCAAAACTTCTAAATCCCCTGGCCCCCACTGGAGGAGGTTTAATTGGCTGAGAATTTTTTAGTGCTTATGTGCCTCCAAGGCGAATGAAACCAGGGTTCCCCTTGGCACCAGGTCTGACTACCATGTCCTCTCTGCACGGGAGGGAACTTCACTCGTACTCAGGCCGAGGCTGGGTCCAAAGGCTGACTTCCGAGGGCAGGGCCTCTTTGCTCTCTGCAGGTTTTACAAGGATGCATCTAAACTCTGAAGGTAATTTCCTCCCTGTTTTACATGGTTTCGGTGCTGGAGGAGATGAATTTGGGAGTAGGGAGTGGACAGGTGAAGTTGACTTCATGACTTTCTTTTCCTCCCAGGGCCAGGTGGTTGAGACGAATGTAATAGCCGACACTCTGAAGGGTATTTTAAAGTGTCTGGTTGGCTCTGCCTCCCCGTCAGTGGTCCTGAGCACTAGGCCCGTGAACGTGAAGGAGGTTCAGGTGAGCCCAGCTGAGGGGTGTGGGTTCTTCTGAGCCTAAGAAACTACGGCTGCCTCTCTTGGAGGGTCTGTGTGCACATCCGGTGTCCCTGTGCCTTCTGCGGGAGAGCCGAGAGGGCAGGAGTGCATTTGGGTAGATAAAGACCATGGCTTTGGGATAAAGCCTTAGGTTTGGAGCCCGGGATTCAAAGCTGCACGAGGTGGAAGGAGGAGGTTGAGGCCACCAGCATAGTCCCACCCTGGTCAGGCCTGGGTTCTCTGCTTTTCATGAGCTTGGACTTGACTTTACTATTCAGAGCCTTGGAGCCCATCCTTTCAGGGCTCGGGGACCTGGGAAATCAAACTGGCAGTGACAGCAGTGCCCCAGAAGTAGAGGAAGGTGTGCTGGGCGGGCTAAGATGGCTTAGTTGGGGCTGGGCCACCCTGCTGCTCCGTGCCCCTACCTGTTTCCCCCATCCCCACCTATTGCCCCCCACCCTTGCCTGCTGCCCCCCACCCCTGCCTGCTGCCCCCCACCCCCACTGCCTGCTGCCCCTGTCCCTGCCTGCTACCCTGGCTGCACCTGCTGCCCCAGCCACTTGCAGCAGCACTGGGAGGTTTTCATCCTTTGGGGGTGCAGGACGAAGGAGGCTGGTCTCTACTGTGTGACCACCTTCTGCGCGCTGCCTCCCCCTCCTCATCCTGGGGCCCATCTGTGCCGCCTAACGAGGGTGCTACCTCTCTGGTTAGATTCTTATCCAGAGCTTTTGTCCTGGTCATCCTCGTGAGGCCTGAGCCATACAACAACAACCCATTGCTTAAGGCTAATTTCTCATAGTCTGATTTTGTGAAACAGCACTTACTTTAATTCAGTGTCCCTGAATTAAAAAAAAAAATGTATGGGAAGTGATTTTCATGATGCATGATTTATTATGCAGTTCTGGGTGAAGCCAGTTTGAAAATGTCACTTAATATGATCTGTATGGGCCCGGCGCCTGTGGCTCAACGGGCTAAGGCACCAGCCACATGCACCTGAGCTGGCGGGTTCGAATCCAGCCCAGGCTCGCCAAACAACAATGACGGCTGCAACCAAAAAATGGCCAGGCGTTGTGGCGGGCGCCTGTAGTCCCAGCTACTTGGGAGGCGGAGGGCGAGGCAAGAGACTCGCTTGAGCCCAGGAATTGGAGGTTGCTGTGATATGTGATGCCACAGAACTCTATCCAGGGTGACAGCTTTAGGCTCTGCCTCAAAAAAAAAAAAAAAAAGATCTATATGGCGCAGACTGTTGGTCTCTGGCTCTTGCTAGGGCACGTGTCACTGGCTGTCAGTACAAAGTCTGGAGGTTTTGACAAATGTTAGTTGCTGGCTATGTTTTGT
>CAUYON010113221.1:0-52676 GCA_963573935.1 Arctocebus calabarensis
TTACCACCAACGTAAGTAATATTTGCCACGTATTTACTTTTGAAATTAAAAAAAAGTAACTATTTTAAAATTTTATTAATTTGGTTTTTTTTTTTTTTTAGACAAAGTCTGGCTTTGTCACCCTTAGTAGAGTGCCATGGCATCACACCTCACAGCTACGTCAAACTCTTGGGTTTGAGCGATCCTCAAACTCAGCTTCCTGAGTATCTGGGACTAGTGAGCTGGTTACTCCCAGCTAACTTTTCTATTTTAAGTTGAGACAGGGTCTCACCGTTGCTCAGGCTGGTCTCAAGCTCAAAAAGTCCACTCACCTCAGCCTCCTAGAGTGCTAGGATTAGAGGCATAAGCCATGACACCAGCCTTAGCTTTATTTTAAGTACATTAGAATGGCCATTCTGTATTATTCAACAGGCATTCCAGGCCTACATTCTACATGTGAAACAGAATAAAGGAACATAATTGCTATGTACTACATCACATTTAATGTACTACACACATAACACTTCAAATATACATTAGCTCTGCTTATGAGCCTGTTATGTAAAGTATCAGTGACCAAGAACATGACAAATTTAAGATTTCTTTGCTCTTCTTTTCATTAAAATTGTATCCACTGTTAAGTAAATTTCATTTCTATTACATTGCTTAAAACTCAAAAATGTTTATGGGTCATACACAGTGAGGGCTGGCTTGGCTTACTCTTTTACATAACATAAAGTAGGAATAATCACTTTCTCCCTTTGACTTACTGTATTTTTATAATCACTTGTAAAACATGTGATACAATGGAATGTAAAGCTATAATTTTAAGAGCAGACAGATGAGTAATGGGAGTTGACTTCCTGGTTTTTCACTACATTGTAATTAAGAATTCTTGGAAGGTACCTTAGGGGAACAATTTTAAAAAAGATTTATGATGTACTTTTAAAAAATCCTGAGCATGGACAAAGGTCTACCTTTGAAGTCTTGGTATATAATTTGAGTGTAAATAGACTTCTGATTCATAAAACTCTTATAAGAGCATTTCCTCTTTGCACACAGGTCTAGCTATTTTTCTGGCATTGTTCTGAGGGAGTCTGAAGGCAAGAAAAGAAAAATGCACAATGGACCCCACTCATAGTGCCATTATATTTGGCATTTGGAATGTTTTTCCTCAATGACATACAATTACATATAATTTTACATAAAGGTCTTATTTTAGAAAAGTTTTAAATTTATAGGACATTGTGAACATAGTAATAAGTAACCATGTAGCCTGTACCTTAGTTTCTCCTATCATTTATATCTTAACATTCCTGAATATACTTGTCTTGATTAACGAAGCAATGGCGGTGCATTATTACTAAATAGCGTCAACATTTTATGCAGATTTCCTTAGTTTTTGCCTATAGTTCTTTATCTGTTCCAGGATACGACATTTACACAGTCATTCCGTGACCTTAGGCTTCTGAACTCTCAGAGAACAAATTTCATTGTTTTAAGCCTCCCAATTTGTTGCAATTTGTTACCAAAGCCCTAGTAAACTAAAACTAACATTTTACAATTTTTAACTTTAAATTTTGAAATGGTTATTGCCTCAAAAAGTTGAAAAAATACTGTATAGTGTCCCTTAAATTCTTCACTCAACTTCCCCTAAGGGTGATGTTATGTGACTGTAGGGTACTGAAACCAGGAAATTAACAAGGGAACATTGGGAGGCTATAGCCCTTGCTCAGTTTTCTGCAGGCCTTCAGCTGTGAATATGTGTGAGTGTGTATGTGTGTGTTCTGTACTTCTGTGCAATTCGATCCCACGTACCCATCACCATAGTCAGGGGGTTCCACTTCCACAAGGATGTTGCCATGGGACTCAGTTATGGGCACCCCATCCACCTTGTGCCTGCCTTCTGGAACCACAAATTTGTTTTCTGTCGCTAGAGTTGGTCGTTAAGAGGATAGTGTATAAATGGGACTAACATACAATCTTTTGGCTTTTTTCATTAAACATTAAGACCTTAAGATCTATCCAAGTTGTTACATTTATCAATAACTTGTTCTTCTTTATTGTTGAGTAATAGTCCATTATATGTATCTACCACAGTTTGTTTAACCATTCACTCCCTAAAAGCCATGTAATCTGTTTTCCAGGTTATGGCCATTGCAAATAAAGCTACTATGAAAAGTACAGGTTTTGTGAGAACATAGCTTTCATTTATCTGGATAAAATATCAAAGAGTGCAATTTTTTATTAATTACTTTTTATTAAATCATAACTTTGTACATTGATGCATTTATGGGGTTCAGGGTACTGCTTCGATATACAATGTGAAATGTTTTTACATTGAACTAAATAACACATCCATCACAATTATACTCAGTTCTTAATAGTTTTGAAATGTACCATTGCATCATATGGTAAATGTATGTTTAGTTTTATAAGCAATTGCCTAATTATTTCTCAAAATGGACATAGCATTTATATTCCCACCAGAATTGTGAAGATCCAGTTTCTCCACATCCTCACCAGTATGTGGCATAATCACTACTTTTTTAGCCTTTCCAATAGGTGTGAAGTGTTATCTACTGTGCTTTTAATTTGCATTTACCTAATGGCTATAATGCTAACCATCTTTTCATGTGTTTATTTGATATTTGTAGATCCCTTTTCAGTGTAATGTCTGTTCATGCCTTTTGTCCATTTTCTATTGAATTATTCATGTTTGTATAGTTGAGTTTTGAGAATTCCTTGTATATTATGGACACAAATCCTTTGCCAGATAAGTGCTTTATAAATATTTTGTCTGAATCTATATCATGTCTTTCTATCCTCTTAACAGGGTCTTTTGCAAAGCAGAATTTTTTTTTACTATTTCAATATTAGTTATTTCTCTTGTGGGTTATGTTTCTGAGGTCGTATCTAAGAACTCTTTGTGTCACAGAAGTAAAGGTCTAAAAAAGGGCAAAATGTATTACAAGTTATCTCTTTAAAGTTCCGAATGTTCTTGAAAATTAAAACCTGCATTCCTGATCAAAGCTAGTCATCAAAGAGGCAGAAAAATGTTCTTAGTTTTCTAGTATCTTAAAGCATAGGAGACAGCTCAACAGAATTGTCCGGAGATCATGAGATCGTCTGCACCAGAGACAAGGTTGACCAAAACCAACAACTACAATTAAACAACAACCCACAACACGTGACATTGGTCACACAGAACCGGGCTCAACCTCTGAAAACCACCTTTTAAACAGCCCTGTATTTCTGCTTCAAGGTGAGACAATGCTTTTTCAAGATGCTAGTCTTTCACCCTCCTCATTTGCTAACACATTAATAAACGTATTTTTCTTTTTCCACAAACCACTTGTCTTTGTTTTGTTCTCAGTGATTTGGCGTCAGAGACAAGTACTGAACTCTCGGTAACAAAATCTGGCATTCCTGGGTGGACCCATCACTGCCCCAGTGGAATGGCGCCCCACAACCGCTGCCATGGCTGGAAGAGGCAGGGAGCAGGGCCAGGTCAAGCTGCGGGTCTTTGCCACTAGGGACACACCCTCTTTTCTAGGTGAGAGAGTAAAGGACTGCCCCAGCCACTGCCAGAGCCTATTCAGCTCTGGGGGACTCCCATCTCTCCCTCCCCAATTTGGATGCAATTCCTCACAGCCTGAACCTCACTGAGGAAAAAGAAAACGGGTTTGGGCAGAGTAGTGACACTTCGGACCTGTTGGTAAGGTCCCCAGGATGCACACCACGACCCTTGAATCCCGCCACTGGGGAAATGCTGTGAGCCTTCCCGCCCTGGAAGCTGGACATCTGTGGCTCCCACACGTGTGCGAGTACGATTGCCTGCTACTAGTGAATCTGGGGCAGTCATCCCACTTTAGGTTAGAAGCATTTGGTTCTCTTTCGTACGTTCCCATTCACTTGGTAAGGTTTTGGCATCAAGATAGAGATTATTTGTGCTGGGAATCTCCTATACTGTCCACCTATCACCTTGTGTTTATTATTGTGTATGGGTTTCGATGCAATGTAGGAGGATGCATTTCTGTTCCATCTCAAAGTCCCTTGGGGAGAATCTTGGCTGAACAATCAAATTATAGCTATAAACTTATGTCCAAAAAGAAAATGGTGTTTTATTGTAATACCACTTGGCCAGCATATGTGTGGGAATATGAGAGAAGTGGCTGTTGAATTGAACCTCAAATTATTATAGGTAGTCTCAGAGATATGAACAAAATGAGTTCCGTATGTTTGTTCTGAAGTTAAATTTACATGTACGCTGGAACAAGTATATTTACCTAGTACCTGTGGTTGCCTCTGTTTGTGTGAGTGATATATGCCAGTCAGAGGTTTGTAAGTCCAGGACTCACTGTAGTAGCTTCCATTCATAAGCGTGAGTTGCAAGTAAGACAGATATTTGTAACTTGGGGACTGCCTGTGAACTGTCTTGCAATAGGAATTATGTTGTCAAAGGTCAGGCAAATAGGATGAGATCCCATATGTATAATCGTTCATCCAATTCCATAAAAAAGAGGCTGAAAAGCTGGGACAAAGTTAATGGTCCAAAGAAAACCTCCCCCAACAGTGTGCGAGGATAGTCAGATGCCAGGTGAGAAAGTGAGGGGGAATTAACCAGGTTGGATCTCGTAAGTCCTTTCAATCCAAACCCCACCCAACCTGCTCCCCACCACCAGCTCTCCTATACCTACCAATGCCAGTGAAGAGACCCATGGTCTAGAGAAAGCACAATGGAACTGATTCTTCAGTCCCATGTCCACGGGACTATGACTCAGTGGTCTGTTTTTCCAAGCAGAGAACTCAGTATGGACAGGGGGTATCCATTGCTGGGGCAGGGCAATTTCCATGATGGCAATATCTGACGTGGGGTTGAATGCCCAAGGCCAGCCGGCAGGGTGTTACTGGTCTTCATCGCATTTTTTACCTCTGACTTACTGAATTGGAAAAACTCAAACCCAAAGTATAGAAACGACCCCCAGTGAATAACAGGACAGTTCAGAATCATCTTTGCAACTCACTTCCCATCTTGGGCAGATGTACAGACCCTACAGAATGTATTACCTGCTGCAGATAAACATAGACTGGTGGTGAACAAGGCCAAGGGGGAAGCCGAGCATCTCCACGGGAGCATCCTAACCATACCCCAGACTCCAGTGCTGCCACTCCTATGTTGGAACCCAACTGGGAACCTAATGTGGACGCATATGGTGTGAGAATGAATTGTTCCTGAAAGTGTACTCTGGCAGGCCTCCAAAGGGGAGTGCCTAGACGGAAGAGTGTAAACACAGTTCAAGAATTACAATCTAAAGCTAATGAAGAGCCCTCTTAATTTCTGGAATGCATCTGTCGAGCACATCAGAAATATAGAGAAGAAGATTCAGAGGCCCCTGAAAATAGGAGCATGGTTAATATGACTTTTATAAAGCCAAGTGCTCCAGCTGTAAGGAGAAAACTACAGCCTGTAGAGGGGGCAACTGGTGTGAATCACTTGCAGCTTGTTGCTGTCACCTTTAAAATATTTAACACTAGGGCAGCGCCTATGGCTCATCGAGTAGGGCACTGGCCCCATATACCAAAGGTGGTGGGTTCAAACCCAGCCTCTGCAGAACTGCAAAACAGAAAAATAGCCGGGCGTCGTGGCGGGCGCCTGTAGTCCCAGCTACTCGGGAGTCTGAGGCAAGAGAATCGCCTAAGCCCAGGAGTTGGAGGTTGCTGTGAGCTGTGTGACGCCATGGCACTCTGAGGGTGATAAAGTGAGACTCTGTCTCTACAAAAAAAATAAAATAATAAAATATTTAACACTAGAAAAGAACAGTAACTGTAACCTTTGAGTGTTCAAGGATCCTTTGAGATAGTCAAAAGAAAGGGTGGGAAAAGCTGCCCTAGGTCGAAGTGTACTTTTTATAACGAGGAAGGACATTAGAAAGAACTCTGCCAAAACTGCCAAGGGGTCCAGGTAAGAAGGAATCTCCAGGACAGCAAATGGTTTCTCAAGTCCAGGATTCAGATAGCAAATAAGGGGGCCCAGATGGCCTCACTCCAATCCAAATATTCCCCCAGGGGCCCCAGCTACAATTGACAATGGGGACTCAACCAGCAGACTTTTAATTAACACCAGGGCTACCTTTTCTCTTCTAATCTCTAAACTAACTTCCCTTAGAGAGGACACAGGGCAGCAGTTGGGGTAACTGATCAGAACTAAGCACCACCCATGCTCCAACTTCTTGAGTGTCAACTTGGAGAAGAGAAGCTGAGTCACACTTTGTTATATATACTGGACTGTGTCAGACCTGTCTTCGGCTGTGACTTGTTGTTCAAGATGAAAGCCCAATAACTTCTTTTCCAGAGAAACAATAATTCCACCTGCAGAGCAAAATGCTCTTTGGTTTCAATGTCAACACACTGACAACGAAGAAGAAACACATTCTATTCCTCCACTCCTCTACCAAAAGTGTGTAAGGCTGTCTGGGCTGATGGGACTCCGGGATGGGCCATAACAGCCACATCAATTACCACCATTCTGCTTAAAGAAAGGGTCTCATGCCCTTCACACCCTGGAAAAAGTAAACATTGGAAGGCATTAAATCTATATCAAATAGATTTCTAGAGTGTGGACTACTTTATCTCTGTGGGTCGCCATATAATATTATAATATGCCAACCGTCAAGGAGCCCCATGCCAAGGAATACCGATCCATACATGATCTATGTGCCATTAACAATATTGCAGGACATATTGTTATGTCCTACGGTGCCAAACCCATGTTCTCTTGACAGCAGAACCAGGTGACCAAGAGTAGTACTGAGTACTAGATTTAAAGATGCTTTCTTTTCCATTTCTTTGGAAAAAGTGACCCAACTCCTTTTCAGACTTGAATGGCAAGATCCTTAGAGTAGGATGACATCATATGTTACTGTACTATGTTGCCTCAGGGGACAAAAACACTCCTGCCCTGTTTAGTAAGAGCTTAGCAAGAGACCTACAGAATCTACTGTTGAACCAAGGCTTCCTCTTACAGTACACAGATTTTTTTTTACCCAGCCCCGATTATGATAACTGTCTCCCCAGTACAGTGACTGTGCTAAATCATCTGACTTCTTGCAGCTAATAAAGTCACCCAAAGAGGCACAGATTTCAAACAGCAGGGAACTTAATTGGAGTTCCAAATTAGCAAGGGGACCTCCCCAGCCTAATGTCAGACAGAAAGCAGGTCATCCTGAATCTTAGGTGCTGTAAAATAAAAGACAACTGTGTGGGTTCCTTAGAATGGCAGGGTTCTGTCGCTGCTGGAGCTGGGCTAATAGCAAAGCTCTTGTACAAGGCCCATAAAGAGGCAAATGTAGAACCTCAGATTTGGACCACAGACTGTCATAATTCCTTTGAAAAACTGAAGCAGAGTCACAAGACTGCCCCTCTTTGGGGTTTCCTGACTTGCAAAAAGAATGTAAACTATACATTCATGAAAAACAAGAAGGAGAGTTGGAGTCTCAATATAGATGCTCAGAGACATCCCACAGCCAGCTACATACTTGTCAAAGCAACCGGACAACTCTCTGAGAGGATGGCCTCCTCGCCTCCGAGCAGAAGCAGCTATTTGGGATTGAAAAGTACCTTAGGACAACCTATTGCAATATCTGCCCTTTCAGGGTTCTGACTTTGTTAGAACAAAAAGGGGTTCCTAGCTGCCTGCAGGAAAGCTAGGAAAATACCAGGCCATCCTTTTGGATAATTCAAACATTAAATTTCAGGTCCGTGTGTACGCTCAATCCTGTTATCAGCTGAAGGGAAGGAGCTTTGCAGCACAGCTGTTGAGAGGTCCTGGAGGCTGTGTATTCCAGAAGGACGGATCTGTCAGATCAGCCAGGCCAGAGCCAGACTGGGACGTCTTCACTGAGGGGAGCAGCTTTGTGGACAATGGACAACAAAGGGCTAGATCTGCCGTGGTCACAGAGTGACGGGGACTGGAGCAGGGGGCTGTAGCCCGGCAGGCTGGACTTCCTACTTTAACACAGGCTCTTCAGTCATTCAGAAGGACAAGGTAAGAATTTCCACGGACTCTAAACATGCTTTCAGGGTAGTGCAGGCTCATGCTGCTGTCTGGAAGGAAAGGGGGCTCCTGAGGGCAGGAAGTAAGGATATCAAGTATGCCACGGAAATAATGGCCCTGACACAGGCCGTGGCTGAGTCCAGAAAGAGGGTGACCATGCACTGCCCTGCCCAGCAAAAAGGAAAAATCTTAGGTTGCAAAAAGACATCAGCTAGTTGACAAGGCTGCCGGGAAGTCTGCTAACTGTGATCTGTTCCTCGGGGCCTGCTACACCAGCAGCGAGATTTAACTCCAGTATGTTGATGAGGATGAGAAGAGAGCAAAGCCTGGGGCTCTGACACGGCTGGTAAAGGCGGAGATCTCACTGCCTCATTCTCCTACCTACCGGAAGCCCTGGTCTGGCCCCCCCTAAGGCGCCCATGAATGTGCATTCTATAGCCGTCATGTCTTAACGGATTGGTGGGACAGTGTTTGAAAGAACCCCATGTGGGACCCCTCCGTTTCAAGGATGAACAAATTGTTTCACTTGGATGCTTAAAATTCAAATCCCTGCTTCTATTAGTAGACACCTTTTTAGGCCAGACAGAGGCTTACCCACCCAAACAGAGAGAGTGTCCAAAGTTACCCAAATCCTTCCAAAGGAACTCTTTGAGGTATGGACTCCCCTCCTCTGTACAGAGGTACAGAGTGATCATGGACCCTCCCTTATATGGAAGGCAACTCAACAAGTAAAGCCCTGCAGCTAGGGTGGAAATTACATGCATTCTGCAGATTCCAACCTATGGGGAGAAATGGAGAAAGTGAATCATACTTTTAAAAAAACTATAGCAAAATTGATACAGGAACCTGACCTAAACTGGGATAGGGTATGGCTGCTTGCCCTCCTCTGGGTAAGGGCATCCCCTGGAAGCAGACTTACAGTAAGCCCCAATTAAATAGTTTATCTCCAAGCATGCTGAGATAAGTATGATAATACAGGGTGCCCATAAAGTTTATGTGCAATTAAAAATAGGCAACTATTAAGTGCTTGTAGCAACTCACACCACTGAAATTGTCAGGAGTAAAACCTTGGGTCCATCATACCAGAGTAAAAAGATACCCTATGGAAGACAAGGACACAAGCCCCAGGGGATGAGCCAGCCTGGAGGTGACCTAAAGGAACTGTTAAGAAGAAGAGAAGGCCAGGTTGGTGGGGGGGCTCACCCCTGTGATCCCAGCACTCTAGGAAGCCAAGGTGGAAGGACTGCCTGAGCTCAACCCAAGGCAGGTGGATTGCCTGAGCTCAAGAGCTCAAGACCAGCCTGAGCAAGCAGAAGACCCAGTCTCTACTAAAAATAAAAAAAGGAGCTGGGAGTCCTGGTTGGTGCCTGTTGTCCCAGCTATTACAGAGGCTGAGGCAGGAGGCTCTCTTGAGCTCAGGAGTTTGAGATTGTTGTGAGCTATCATGTCACAGCACTCTATCCAGAGTGATAGTCCGTCACAAAAAAAAAAAAAAAAAAAAAGGAAAAATGAAAATGTTGACATTTTTGTAATCTTTTCTCAGTTATGTATTCGTTCTATAGGAAAAGACAACTCCTCAGTGAAGATCTCCCATACGCTCACTTCTGCTGATCCAACTCACTAATGAATTCATTATTAAGACAAAGAGCTCTGAACTCAGAGGTCTCATGCTCTTTCCCGCCCAGCTCCATGAAGTAAGAACCCACAGTCCTGCCCGAGTCTTAGATACCGAGTGGGATAAAATCTCTCTTAGCAGGTATCTTCAGTTTCACCTTGTCCATCCTTACGGTTGGAGTTGCTGCTTTGGCCCCTCTTCACCTGGTAATGTGTTATATTCTTTATTTTTTTTAAATCTATTACCAAACCTTTGACAAACCAGACACAGCAAAGGCATAACTAAATACAAACCTTTCATCTCAAACCTCATCCCAATTCAGGAGGAAGTAGCTTAAAGACTACCTTGCCTCTTCTCCCATAGAGGGGGAAGGACAACCTTGACAGTGGGTATCACGGAACAGAGGTAAAAGTATGAGAAAGAGTACAATGTATGACAAGTCTCTTTAAAAACACCCACCCTTTGGGGAATTAAAACCTGCATTCCTGATCAAAGGGGCAGAAAAATATTCTTTGCTCTTTGTTTTCTAGTATCACAAACCACAGAAGATGGCGCAACAGAATTGTCCAGAGGTCACGAGATCATCTTTGCCAGAGATAAGGTCAACCAAAACCACCAACTACAGTTAAACAACAACAGGCCAAAGCTGTGACATGTGACACTGGTCATATAGGCCTGAGCCCGATCTCTGAAAAACCCCCTTGAAAGGCCCTGAATTTCTGCTTAAAGGTGAGATGTTGGGGTTTTTTTTAGATGCTAGCCTCCTGCCCTTATCATTTGCCAGGAAATTAATAAACTTGTCTTTCATTTTCCTCAAACCACTTGTCCTCATTCTTTGTTCTCACTGATGTAGCCTTGGGAACAAGTACCTTTCAGTAACACTTGCATATCCTGAGGTATTTTCTAAATTTTTATGAGAAAAAGGTTATTTTTGTAATTTACATAAAATTCCATTGAATTCACATGTCTATGGCATTCAAGGAGAAGGCGCATTTTGAAAGCAGCCCATATTATCATATCTCCCTTAAATACTTTTGCTTTACTTACAAATCTTTTACGGTCATTTAACCATGCGTATATATTACGTACATACAAATTTCGTATTGAAGATATCATATGCTTAGGGTTTGATCTTCTTTTGTAAAACAGAAACAAATTTCCCATACTCTTTGACTATACACAGCTATTTATTATCTCTTCCAAGAAGAAATAAGGTCATAAAACAAATAATTTATTTAGAAGGATGACGAGTGTTACTGATAATACTACTAGTATGAATAATAAGAGTAAATAATGTTAAAGTTTAAGAGCTTACTATGTACCATACATACAAGATTTTATTTTATATATATTTTCTGTATTAGTTCATTAAAACTTAAGGGAGGTAAAAACTTCTAATTGTTCTATTATTATTATAACTTTAGAGGTAAGAATTCTGAAGAATAGAGAAGTTAAGTAACTCGGTCAAGTCACAGAGCTTGTAAGTGGTAGAGAACAGACATAAATCCACTTCTGTCTAATTCCAAAATTAATCCTTTAAGCATAACAATAAATATCCCTAAATGACGTCCAAGTAGTAGAGTGGTAAGGCAGAGAAAATATTGAAAAGTAAGTCTACATAGACAGTGGACCATGTTTGATAAGGAAAAGTTGTATTTCCTGTGGGTAGATATGTTTATGATTTATATGTGATACGATAATGACTGAAGAATTGATTAATTATTATTAAGTCATAAATCCCTATATTCTTTGGCAGAAACTATATGGCTTTGGTCAAAGTTTCAATTCAAAAGAAAAGAGGGACTAGAATCTCGAGAGACTAGGAAAGTTTTGTCGGATCGAGAACAAGCATATAATAAACCAAGAGGGAATTTAGTTTATAGAACACCAGTTGGTGGAGTTCCTGGAGGTCAGGAAAAGGAACCCCAGTACAACTGGATAATTTCTCCTATGAACTGGAGAGAGTATCCAGTTCATTGGGTGCGAAGAAAATGATGACTGAAAAAGGGAAACCCTAACAATTACATTCAAAATTGTTAAGTAGCTGGACTCTACGTATATTTCATTTAGCTGAGCTCATCATCTAGAAATAAGCTGGCAAGCTTGAGGTTAGGAATCCTATCTTTTTCATACAGTAAATCTACTGTATTTTAAATTCAGTTTCCATCATTTCTCTAGGAACTTTAGATCCTGCTGGTGAGCACTCTGACTCCCCAAAATTTCTGCCTCAAATAAGGTTCAGCCTTTGTTAGGTTTTCTTTTGTGCTGGTGTTAACAAACGTTTTCTTCTGTGCTGGTGTTAACAAACGGACTTTTCCCTTTTCTATGAGTACTCACGGAGATTTTGATAGTACATGCTCAAAATCTCCTGTTTGTTAATAATTGCCTGCTGTTATTTTGAAGTGGTTAGGGTACTTGTGGCAAATGCTCCCATTAACTCTTTCCCTTCTTTCCTTCATTCCGTTCTTCCTAATAGGCAAGAAAGTAACATGGGGAAATAAGTGTCTAGAGCAAAGCCACAATAGTTCTGGTAGTGACAGCATTCTTAAAGTCCACAATGAATTAGATGTCTCCTTGAGATTATGCAATTTTAATAAAATGAATAAATCAAAATCTCAAAAGAGAAGAAGAAATGTATAGACATCTATCACATTTTATTAACCACTCATGTACTGCATACTCTTGGGCATTTGCATTGTTTCTACATCTTAACAATTGTGAATTTGCTGCTATGAATATTCAAGTGCAAGTGTCTTTACGATGAAATGACTTTTTTTCTCCCTTTGTGTAAATCCCTAGTAGTGGAATTGCTGGATCAAATGGTAGGTCCACTTTTAGTCCTTTGAGGTATCTTCATACCTCAAAGTCCTGTCCATAGAGCTAGTCCTACTCTGCCGTCCACCAAGTGTGTAAGTATATTCCTTTCTCTCTGCAGCCATGCCAACACTTGTTGTTTTGGGACTCTTAGGTCAAAGCCATTCTCACTGGAGGTAGGTGATATCTCATTATGGCTTTGATTTGCACTTCCTTAATGGTTAGAGACATTGAGAATTTTTTTTTTAATGTTTGTTAGACATTAGTACATCTTCAATCGAAGAATTTCTTTTCTCTATTGACCACTTTTTAAAGAAGTTGTTCCATTTTTTTTCTTTTTTCTGCTGATTTGCTTGAGTTCTTTGTAGATTCTGGTTACCAGCCTTTTATCATATGTATGGCATGCAAATATATTCTCTGATTCTACCAGGTGTCTATTTACCCTATCGATTGTGTCCTTGGCACTGCAGAAACTTTTTAATTTGATCAGATCCCATTTATTTATTTTTTGTTGTTGCAGTGACTGCTTTGGGATCTTCTTCATAAATCCCTTCCCCAGGCCAATATCTGTAAGAGTTTTTCCAACATCTTCTAGAATACAGTTCAGTTTATAGACTTTACAGTTTATATACTTACAGTTTCAGGCCTCAGGTTTAAGTCTGTTATCTATTGTGAATTAATTTTGGGGAGTGGTGAGAGGTGTGGACCCTGTTTTAGTCTTCCACATGCAGCTATACAGTTTTCCTGACACTATTTATTGAATAGAGATTCTTTTCCCCAGTTTGTGTGGCCAAAAATCAGATGGGAATATGAAGATGGTTTGTCAAAACCGGTTTGACAACTGTTTATCCACCTTGTCAAAAAATCAGATGGGAATATGAAGGGTTTCATCTCTGGATTCTCTGTTCTGATCCTACGTCTCTGTTTTTGTGCTAGTACCACATTGTTTGGGTGACTATAGCCTTGTGGGACAACTGGAATCCTGTAAGATGATTCTTCTCACTTTGTTCTTAGTATTTAAGTTTGCATGGGCTATTCAAGTCTTTTCTGGTTCTACACAAAGTGCAGCACTATGTTTTTTCTAAATCTGAGAAAATTGGCATTGGTATTTTAACAGGGATTACATTGAATCTGCAGCTTATTTTGTGTAGTATAGATGTTTTAACAGTGTTGAATCTGCCAGTCCATGAGAGTATGATATGTTTTTCCATGGTTCAGTGTTGCATCTGCCAATCCATAAGTATGATATGTTTTTACATCCTCTGCAATTTCTTGCCTCAGAATTTCATAGTTTTCCCCAAAAATGTCTTTCACTTCCTTATATACATTCCTAGTTATATTATTTTCCTTGTTGCTACTTAGAAAGGTTTTGAAATCTTGGTTTATTCTCAGCTTGACTGTTATTGGCATATCTGGAAGCTACAGATTTTTGTACATTGATTTTGTAACCCTCAACTTTGCTGAATCTATTTGTCAATTCCAGAAGTTTCTTCATTTAATCTTTGAGGTTTTTTCCAACATAAAATTACATCCTCAGCAAAGAACAATAGTTTGACCTTTGGTTTTCCCATTTTGGTTCCCTTTATTTCCTTCTGTTGCCTGACTGCTCTGGCTAGGACTTCCAGGATTATGTTGAATTGAAGTGGGGAGAGTGGGGAACATTGCCTGATTGAGGTTCTAAGTGAGAATGCTCTCAATTTTTCCCCATTAAATACAATGCAGACTGTGGATTGTCTCCATATCATATTGAGCTATGTCCCATCTATGCCTATTTTGTTCATTGTAATTATCATAAAAAGGTGATGAATTTTGTCAAATGCTTTTTCTGCATCTATTGAAAGAATCACATGGTCTTTGCTTATGTGATATATAACATGTGGGGATCTAGTATCTTTTATAACAACCTGGATAGCACTGGAGACCATTCTTCTAAGTGACACAGCAAGAATGGAAAAAAAAAAAAAAAAAACTGATGATTACATTAATGTTAACAGCTATGATTTAATGAAAGAAAAGTTAGTATGAAAAAACAAATAGCACATGTATTCAATAAAAAATTGGGCACCAGTAGCTCAACACTTAAATAAACATAAAGAGGGAAAATTCAATAGGAACCAAGTTGATGGGAGGGGGGCAGAAGGATTGGGTTAAATCACACCTAACAGTATAACACACACTATCTAGGTGAAGGGCACGCTTATAAATTTTAACCAGAAATGTAAAACAACAAACTGTGCAGCCAAAAATCTGTGTACTCCTATAATATTATGAAATAAATACAAAAAAATCCAGATAAAATAAGTTTTTTTAAAAAAAATAATCCTTTTGGGAAAAAATAGAAAACAGGGAAATGATAATTTAGTAACAAAAATATGTTTAAGACATTCTATGGCCTCCATTCAACTAAGTTTTGCTATTTTTGCATAATTATAGACAAATTTCACTACCAAATGCAAGGAAAGGGCCAATGATACTAGTAACTAGAAAACAAATCATCTGTAGGTCTTATTTTTCTTTGACAGAGGAATATAGTTTCACTCGACTAAATTTTAAAACATTGGAAATGCTCCTATATCAAAACTTACTATTATTATTGATCAATAGATATGAAGAAAAAATAAATTATGTACTCAAAAAGAGAAATATGTAAGTATGCTTTCAATATTATATAAATATTTTAATTTTTCTCTACCTTCAGAAGTCTTCAGATTCTGGATGTACTACACAAGTAGGATGCAACATAGTCTATAAAGAATTTTTTTAAATTATAGACTATGAAATAAAGGAATGCTCCTAAAAGAGTTAGAGGGGTAAAAATATTTTAAGATGCATCTTTCCATTCATTTTGATGATTATAGTCTTTTGAAACTTAGCCCACATCCATTCTTATGAATTCTGGACACTGCCTTCTAGTTGGGAGACTGTCTCCTGTGACCTTCTGACAGAAAAACCCAGATGTAATGTTTAGGTTAAAAATGCCTGCCTCTTAAAAGCTGATCTCCTCTGTGCCCTCTTCTACTACACAAAGCAACTGAGATTCTTAAAGATTTCATGGACAGTGCCTGTGGTTCAGTGAGTAGGGCGCTGACCCCCCATATACCAATGGTGGCAGGTTTGAACCCAGCCCCAGCCAAATTTCGACAACAAAAAAAAACAGCTGGGCATTGTGGCGGGTGCCCATAGTCACAGCTACTCAGGAGGCTGAGGCCAGAAAATCACCTAAGTCCAAGAGCTGGAGGTTGCTGTGAGCTGTGATGCCACAGCACTCTACTGAGGACAACAAAGTAAGATTATGTCTCTTAAAAAAAAAAAAGATTTTGTATATAATCTGGCCATCAACTACTACTTACATATCAAAATGTTTCTCAAAAAAGAAAAATGTTTCTCAGTTCCAGTTCCTATCTTCATTTTTCAGCTAAGCAGCAGGCCATTTCTAACAGAAATATGTAGGATATGTAGGTCTTATGAACATAATATGCACACAAAAAAAATTACTATGGTTCAGAGCTCTAAGATGGAGTTGGGAAGCCATACTAAGAAGGTCTGCTGCCTAGCCTGAATGCTTGCAAAAAAAAAAAAAACAAAATCAAACAGGACCTTGCCTTGAACCATTTTGACCTGGGCCAAACTGTAATGACCACGACATACTAGAAAATAGCTGAATCTGGCCAGTGAACTATGCCTGCTACATCCACCAATGATAATTATTTCAAAGCAACTTATGTAATCACCTGCAGCTTCCTTTACAAGCCCCTAGGCCACTCTCTCTCTTTAGAAGATAATTTGGCTTCTAGTTGAATTTATATATTCCAAATTTCAGTTACTACAAAGCCAATAAACATCCTGTCTATTGCTTTGCAATGTGGTCTTTTACCTCTTCTCAGCTAGCATTAAATGGTGTCAGAAGTGGGATATGAAGTGACTCTCCTCCTGTTTTCCAGTGCCAGTGCCACCATGAATGTGAACACAGTACCTGAAGGAATCCTTTGTGTTCTATCACCTCCCTAGTGGCCCTTGACCCTGCTGGTAAGTGTTCTCATTACCCCCAAACACCTGCTCTGATCCAGGTTCAGGGTCTTTATCAGATTTCCTTTTTGCTGGCTGTCCTAAAGTGAATTTTCCCCTTGCTGGTTCTCTGGAGATTTCTATTTCTAATGGCATTAAGTGCTGAGTCATCCTCCTCTGGAACCCCTGCTGGATTAACATACAAAAATTATTGTCCACTGTCTTGGAAATTTCTTTCTCAATGGGCCAACATCACTTAAAATGATATGGAATTACAATGGCCAACCTGGAGATCTTTTGATCTCCCTACACTTGTTTTCCTCTGTGGATAATTAGAAGGACTAAAAGAAAAGATTAAATAGCCCAAGTGGATACTCCAGGACTCTTAAATTAACATCTCTGAGAGACAGCAATGCCAAATTAGCACAAAGACTCTCTAAATTTGTACAAACAAAAACACAGGCAGAAGCTTCTAAACAGAAACAAATCCAGAACCAAAGGTGCCTGTCTGTCCTGTCCCATGTCACCTCCCCCTCATAGCCCTATGCCTTCCATCCCACAGCTGTCCCCTGCACCCTCAAGTGTCCTGCCTATCTCTTCATCCTTACCTGAACATCTCCTTTCCAATGAACCTATTACTGAATCTTCTCCATTCATTTAAGCCCCTTTTAAAGTTAAATTGAATGAAGGAGCTCTGGAAATTCAGTTACTTGCATACTCCCTGGACTAAAACAGAATTTGCACGTGATGGCAAAGATTTCCCTGATCTCTGCCCAGATTCCAAAAATTCAACCTTCTTACTAAAACTTTCTATCCAGGTTACTCTGATCTTTACCAGTTCTTCCACATGCAAGTAGGCAAAAACCACACTCAAACATGGTTCAGTAAAACACACAGGCACATCTTTCAGATGACCCACATAAAAGAAAATGTAAAGATTTCCCAAATGCTGAAAAACTAGCCAGAAAATTGCATTCTGATTGCTGCAATATTTCCAAAAACTGAAGGCTGGAAAAAGATTCACTAGTACAGTCAAGAATCTGAGGAATCAGTATATAAATATCTATGATAGACAGAAACCAGTCGGTAAAATTGACCATCAAAATTTCTTCTGTTTACTTCCACTTTTGTTAATGAGACACCCAAGAAAAACTTGGCACCTTAATAAAACATTAAGCAATTCAATTGGGCCATAAGAAAACCCTCAACCTACTTCATTTGGCTGAACAACTCTTCACAATCATTTAAAAAAAATGAAAAAGGTAGCTAAACAAAAAGCTGCTAAAGTCCTAGATTTTACATCCAGACTACAAAAGTTATGAACTAATGAATGCAACAACTAGGATTAAACAAATCTCAAATATCTTCAGATCTAACCTTACTTTCTGTTCCACTTCCTCTGAGTAACAACAAAATATAAACATAAATCAACCAATTGCAATTTACCAATTTCTACTCACTTAGCCGGGGGAATTCCAGGACTCTCCATCAATTTCTATTAAACCCTCCAGCTCCATTCACTTAAATGGCTGTGATTTTCCTGAAGTCCACAAAGCTCCCATTTCCCCCTAAAGGGGGAAATGCAATTAGCATTGGAAAACTCTACTAAAGAGAGAATCCGTGAGTAACTCACTGAACTCTTGGTCTCTATATTTTCAGTTCTTGCTAACAAGGAGAAATGATCTCCTAATGAAATATTTCAGGACCTAGTGGCCTCTATTCCTGAAAACTTAATGATCCGAAAGCAACACTGACATCGACTACAATAACTCACTTCCACCAATCAAACTACAAATAGATGAAACCAAAAAAAAAAACAACTCAGATATTAAATAATCCTTTATGCCAGGGCCTATTCAGGGAATCAAACCAATTTCTGAGGGTTACATCAAGCAGGAGGCTCATTATTCCATGTACTAGCTGGCCCGTGTGATGGCCCCATCCTACTAGTACAAAACCTAGTACCCAGGAATGGAGACTCATCCAAGACTTAAACACAATTAATAACATCAAAATATCCTATCATCCTGTCGTACCTAACCCACCAGTTTCACTGCGACTGGCTCTGTAGCTTTCTTTAGCATCCTGGTGGATCCAGATAGCCAGTATATTTTTGCCTTCATGTGGGGAGGAAAGTAACAACTGGATGGCCACATGTCAGAGCTATGATATTAAAATAAAACTCCACATATTTCTCCCAATAAAAGCAGACACAGTAGATCTGGAATGTCCTTCACATTCTTTCTCATCAGATATGTGGATCACTTATTACTTTGTTTTTCTACCCTAGAGGCCTCCATAGAAGACAGCCTCATCTATTAAAGAAATTAATAGACAATTAATTAAGGTGTGTGGTCCAAAGACGGCAAAGTTTCAAAAGAAAGGCTACTCCTCTCTCTCCCACAAGTAAAATATTTAAGATATCTAATTTCAGGTCAAGGATTTTCCCTTAATTCGAAAAAATTAAAAATGATCTAGGGTTTTCTTACCCCTACAACCACCACCAGACTCTATGGTTTCCTTGGCATAGGAGGACACTGTAGAGAGAGGATGCCAAATTTCTCTGCAGACATTTCTAGCCTGTGTGTTACCTCCTAAAAACCTGACTTTCCAGACTCTGCGCAAGACCAGGAGAAGACTATTCCTCTTTTGAGAACATTGAGAGTCCTCTCCCGTCCCTTGCATTGTGACATCCTAATTATAAACTCCCTCTCCCTTTTTGTTTACAAAAAAAAAAGAAAGAAAGAAAAGAAATGCTTCAAGGTTCTTACCAATAGGCATGGAGACCATTGGTGTCCCCTCAGATTAAATACGACTAAAACTGAAACCCTGAGAGCCATCATAAATTTATTAAAGGACAGTGAATTAGGGTCTCTCCATTCATTGTTTATGTCTCTCACTCTAGTGAGGCCTTACAGGGCTCTTATCATATTCAGCATTTCTCTGCCAGCACACTCACATCTGAAAAGGTCCTACTGCTGTCACCCTCTTTGTCTAATGTAACTGTCACTCAGTGCAACCCTCTAAATGCTGCCACCTTACTTGCTCTTCCTTTGGGTGAAACACCACACAGTTCTATAACGCTGACAGATACTTGAAACTCCTATAGGAAACCCCTATTCTAAAAACTGAACTGGCCTGGTTTACTGGTGGATCCTATCTTTGAAACAAGTCCAGCAAATATCAAGCTGGCATTGCCATTGTCTGAACCAGCTGAAACTGGTGCCTTCCCTAAAGTCACTTCTGCCTAACAGGCAAACATTTTGTTCTCTCTGAGCATGTATTCTGTCAAGTAACAGAACTGCAAATATCGATACTTACAGGCACTATGCCTTTGGGATGACAGGTGATTTTGGTAACTCTGGAAACAAAGAAGTTTTCTAATTTCTTCTGGACAAAAGATTAAAACAAAACAAAACAAAACAGCCAGCAGCTATGTCCTGGGATTACTTTACTAGAAGCTATCCAAAACCCATAATTAGAACCTCAGGGCACTAAAAAACTGATACTAAAGAAAAAAGAAATTCTGTGGCTGACTGAGTCACAGCTTCTGGGAAACAACTGTCCATAGCTCAATCTAAAGGCCAATTTGACACAATCAAAAATTGCATCCTCAAAGCACAACAGATAAAACTCCAAATTAAAAACAAAAAAGAAAAAAGAAAAGAAAGAGAAAGAAAAACTCAAGGATGTTTTCATGGCCCTAAAACTAACCGATGAAATGGGCCCAAAAAGAGAGAAGTCTGGTCAATGGTCACCAAGATCAAATTTTAGATTATACTCATCACTTTACTCACTAGGGAACCGATAAAGTAATTCTATGGGAAAACTATTACTGGAAATCTTCCCAAAGGTCTCGCATTTATCAGAGACACCAACTCTGTACCAAATACAACCCTGGAAATTCTATTCACATTTCCTTTGCCTTCAGGACCTTCTGAGTTATGGAAAATGAATTTTATTCAGTTACAATCACTTTAAGGATATAGGCTTGTCTTGGTTGTGATTTATATGCTTTCCCAGTGGGTTAAAGCCTTTCCCTGTCACAGACAAACAACTTTAGCAGGAAGTTAAGTCTTATGGGGGGGGGGGGGACTTCACATAGGGCTTATTCTCAGAACTGCCCAATAACTGAGCACTCATTTGACTGACAGTTTATACAAGAAACATGAAAGATTTGGCCTCTTCTACAACACTGCTCCTGGGCCCATTGCCCACACTCCTGTGGGTCAGTGAAATGTACTAATGAAACAATTAATACCCGACGGGTAAAATTAGTCAAATCCCTTAGTTTGCCTTGGCCAAAAGCTCTGCCCCCACCTTCTGGAAAACACAGGCTATCCCTATTTGCAATAATTACTGGAGATCCGTGGGATCAAACCAGAAACTTTATGAATCAAAGCCAATCAAAAGTGACAAACTCACCTACTGTAAGTAACTGATCTAAGTATTACCAAACTGAAAGCCAGTTTCTCTCTACAGGGCATTCCCTAGAGACTGAGACCAACATCAACATGATTACAACCTGGACACGTAGGTTGGAAATGGCACCTACATAAAAATGCCTTACAGTCCAAATGAGAAAAACCTTCTCATGTTATGCAATGTTGTGCCACTAAGCTTAAAAGCTCATAGATGCATGTTTCTCATTTTCAGTCCGATGGTGCTGTGACATGAATACTAAGAAGGAAACACTCTGTTCAATTTTTTTATTAGGGTGGAGGAACAAGACTACATCAACAATTGGTCACTGGACCGGGCCTTTATACAAATCTGGAACGTAACTCATTCTTTATTACTCTTATATTCATCTTTATCCTCATCATTGAACTACTTTATTGTCATTGAAAGGCTACAAGGACCACTACCCTACTGGTCATCTTAATTCTTATACCTTTGCCAAAAATAATTCATTTTCGAATGGCATGTTCAGAGCCAAGATTTTAAAATACCAGCTAGAATGTACTCTATTTGGCTAACCCTTTTTGATTGCTGCCTTCTTAATGTTATTAATCCTTTACATCAAGCCAATTTGATTGAGATCCTGCTCTTAACTACTTCGAAACTTGATGCATGGTTTTGGGGCTCTTGCTAATGCTCATTACTACAGAAGTCATTATCAAACACCTTGACTTTCCAGAATTTCTGTATCAGTTAGGACAATCTTTTGCAGCTATCTCTGAAGATACACGTCATCATCCCAACCTTTCACGACCAAGACCTCTAATCCCCTCTTGCTCCGTTTCTCCGTCATTATTGGCTACACCATATTGGCATTCTAAAACAATGCCACAGTCTAATATTCACAACCTGTGGACTGTCTGGCCCTTGCAGTTCTGGACAACTGTATCATTTTAGATTATTTACTGGATACCCAGGGAAGAGTCTGTGCTCTTGCTACACATGGTTAACAACACCTTCAAGTTGAATTACAAATTTCTGAAATACTAAAATTAGCTAACTCTTTAAAAGGAATGCCTTTGGAGGGATTTTCCTCATACTTTAACCTGGATTTTTCTCATCTTTTCCCTTGGCTGGCTTCCCTAAAACGGGGGGCAGCATTCTGAGGACCACAATATGACTGCATATTATTATCTCTCTGCTGCTTCTTATGGTAATTCTTCGTAAGACTTGTAGTGTCTGTATTTTCCTTGCTGTCAGACTACCCAAGATGTTAAGATCCTGATGTAACAACCTTTAGATACAATTAATCTAATGCAGTCTCTCCTTCTAATATATCATCAATTGCCATGGGCCTCCTTATCAGAACTGCTCCCTTGTTACTCAAAGTTGACTCATCTCTGAAGCCGTGGATGCACCAGGACTTTGCACCACCGCCTTGTGGGGGACATTACACTCCAGACAGGTGTTTGTACCTTCCAGGGAAACAGATGCCAAAGTTGTGACTGACCACTGATGACAACTGACCACCAATGCTTTCCATGCCAGATATGACCAAACAGGGCACACACAAAGAGCCATCACTCGCTAAAATGGGGTCACGACACTCCTGTCCTCTCTTCCCCTTCTTCAGAACATAATTTGATTTTATACAAACCCGCGTCTCCCAAACTATAATTCCTAAGACCTCAAAAAACACTTCGAATCTTTAAAAATGGCCATTTTTTATTTTTTATCTTATTGATATACATTGTTTTCAGACAGAGTCCCACTGTATTGCCCAGGTTAGAGTGCAGTGGCATCATTATAGCTCAATACTGCCTGGGCTAAGTGATTCTTCTGCTGTAGTTGGTACTATAGGCATATTTTTGTAGAGACAGAGTCTCATATGTTACTGAGGCTGGTCTCAATCTCCTATCCTCCCACCCTCCCCTCCCCTCAGCCTCCCAAAGTGCTGGGATTACTGTCATGAACCACCACATCCAGGCGAAAACTGGCCATTTATTCTTATGATCACTTCATAAAAGATTCATCAAGATGCTCTCAGAATATTGTCCTTCCCAAAAAGGCACTTAAAAATTGGCCAATTCCTATTACATACATCAACATAAAAAATTACCTCTCCTAACTTTTTTTTCCATTTAATGTGAACATATAAACATCATCAAGGATAAATTGGGTGGAAAAATGGACTGCAGAGGAATCTCCTCTCCTATACTTTATCTGGGCTTCCATAAATCCAAGCATTCAAAAGCCTTCATACTTACTAATCAGTATAATAATAAACACAAAAGAAAATTATCAAACTCTTTCTCTGGATCCAAGATAAAATGCCCACTGTAAAAGAAATGTCAATAAGTATAATTTGAAAACCACTTTTAAATTATCTCAGTGCTGTCATAATGGCACACTAACTATGCTAAAATGTATAGATAAAAAAAAACATTTGAGGCCGTGTGTCTGATCTTTCACCCACATATTTAAAAATAGAATAAAATAAATGGGGTTACGAAATAGGAGCTTCCAAATATTTATTTCACAAAATTGAACAAATTGACTTAAATCCACCTTTAACCTACCTAATTTACATTGAACAGGACAATTTGCTCATATTTAGTTTTTACCTTCCAAACTTCCAGAATATTAACACTATTCTATACAAACTATAAATAATAATCTTTTGTTTTCATTATTCAAGTAGATGTATACTCCAAATTACTTGTCTGTTCCAACATTCAGAAGAGTTTTAATTATTTCAGATCAAATTAAATTTCATTAGTGAGAAGAAAACACTTTCTAAATTTTAGAGGCACAATTAAGTGCATTTTGGTTTTACATCTTATCCTACTTTACAAAGCAGACATTTCTCCAAACAAATCTTTTCACATCAGCTATAAATCATACTTAAATACATTTCATTATTGGGTTGGCACTTTCTGTATTTGGTTGTTCTTGAACTTATTTATTTCTGTAAAATGCCTATCGTTGAGAGATTTACTCTAAGAAGTCATAACTATTCAAGTAGTAAAGATGTTCAACAAATAGGGAATTAAAGAATTTATAAAATCCATTTAAGAGAAATAAAGGAGAAAAGGGAATTATAAAGATTGTATCTATAGACCATGTCCCTTAAATGGTTTTTAAGCACTTTACACAAAACTGATACACTGAACATCCTTAAAAGTAAAATCCATGAAGTCAGAAAAAACGTATTACCAAATTTCCTAAAAGAACTTGCTTTGAACGTAAAGATTCCATTGGTCTCTGGTATTCTATTAAGTTATATAGTAACAAAGACAAGGCTAAAAAGTGATTTTCCAACATGAGTAAGCAATCATGAATACACTTCCAACACTATTTATTACCCAAATGCCTTCTGTTCAGAGCTATTAAAGCATTTTAAACCATCAGGTCACTTGTTCCCAAACAGATATTCTACTCGACATAGGCAATACACGTTTATAAATGAAGAATGTAATACACCGAGTTCAAAAGTTGTTTATATCAGGATAGGTGAGAAAACAGAAATTGAGTGTTATCTTTTATAGCAGGGTACCTTTACAAATAATATTTTCTGAAGAAGCTCATTACAAATTTAAAAAAAGTGAGCAACTCAATATAAGAAAATGCATGTTTTATACATAAGTGATCCCCAACTTTCTTAAATGACACGCAAATTCAATAATCCTAAATGAGTAGAGGATTTGTTGGCCCAGAAAAGTCTTGTAATGTTCCCAACTGAAGAGGGAGTTTTATACCAGAGAAAGGAACAAGGGAGCCCAAGGGCCAGTCTGGTTCAATTTCCTCACATGCACTACATTCTGTTCCTCTTCCTCCTCCTCCTTCCCCAGGACCCTCTTCATCGTCCACTTCAGCAACTGCTACTGGGCTATGTCCTCTAGAAGGAGGCACAGAGGATGAGGAGATAAGGCCCAAGTGCCTTGAGCTTCTTTATGGATATGAACACAGAGAAGCTGCTTGCACCTGACCTAACGATCTGCTGTGACTCCCTGTAGCCATCTGAATAGCGATAAGACAAGTATTAATTTAGACAGAGTAACAGGTATGAAATGTAATTTCAAAATATTTTAGCTCTGGCTGGGTGTGGTGGCTCATTGCTATAATCCTAGCAACCTGGGAGCCCAAGACAGGTGGATTGCTTGAGGTCAGGAGTTTGAGACCAGCCTGAGCAAAAGTGAGACCCTGTTTCTACTAAAAATGGAAAAACTGCCTATAGTCCCAGGTACTAGGGAGGCTGAGGCAAGGGGATGGCCTGAGCCCAAGAGTTTGAGGTTGCTGTGAGCTATGACATCATAGCACTCTACGCGGGACATGGCCTGAGACTCTGTCTCAAAACAAAACAAAACATTTTAGCTCTCTAAAAAAAAAACTATTCTTATTAACATACAAGCCCATCATCAACTTCCCTATTTTGAGATGTTCATCTAATAACTGCATTACATAGAAAAAAGCAGCTACTGCTGTCCGTTAAAAGACCTCTGTGAGGCAGCTGTCATCACCACACTTTGTACAGGCAGAAATCATTGAATACAGAGCAAGCTCTACAACTGGTAAACATGGTTTGAACACAGTGTGGCTCCAAACTCCATACTCTCTCCAATTTCTGTGTTACTTCAACAAAAATGTCTTTCGTCTCCAGATAAATTGTTTATATAACTTAAATCAACTGATGTCCCCAATTTGAAGAAAAATCAAATGATCGGAGCAAGTGTCGTTTGAGAATATACACATTCTGTTTTAGAAAAACTTAACAGGAAGAGACACACACACATCTTTAGCTTATCCTGTGGGTAGGGAAGAGTTCTAGGAATTTGCTCAGGCCCAACCTAAAACTGTAATCGCCAACTTTTTCCTGCTTTCCTCTGGTTCTAAAAGTGCATGGTTTATTAGATGGCTCTTTTGATTTGGAAAATATAAGGTATATGCCAAGGCAGGTTACAGCAGATTTAAAGTTAAATTTCTCCGCATGATATAGTAAGAAAAAAATGAAACTTTGAGGAGACAGCGGAAATAGTAATAAAAAATGGACTGCAAATGATAATGAACCCTTCAACACAAAGAACATGAGTAGAAGCTGGGCTTAAAGATAAGACAATTAATAAGATGATCTTTATAAGAGAGGCAGTTAAGAAATTTTAAGATTAATTCCAAAGAAATCTTTTCTTTTTTTTTTTGCAGTTTTTGGCTGGGGTCAGGTTTGAACCCGCCACCTCTGGTATATGGGGCCAGCGTCCTACTCCTTTGAGCCACAGGCGCCGCCCCCAAAGAAATCTTAAACTATTTAATTCTCCATGCTATGCTGAGTCCCCTTCCTTATTTATCCCCAAGTCTGCTTCTTTCCATATGGAGAATAAAGCCACAGAACTCAGGATGGCGGGGAAAGAAAGAGAGGTGGTCAATCTATTACCAGGTATGCAGAACAATAGGTAATTAGAGAAAAAGTATCCACATCCTAGCCCCCAACATATTGAGAATGATCCTGAACTTCTCATAAAAAAATGAGATGGAATATGACGTCATCCCTCCATATTAAGAGGGACAATGGATCAAGACCACTGCAAATAGGAAAGCCCACTCACTCAGTCCCACAGTCCACCCTGTGTAACCTGCATACAGAAGGAGCTGGCCCTCCATGTGGGCACTCTGAGAATGCTGCAGGCTCAAAATACTGTATTGTGGATCCATGTTGGGCTGGAAAGATCCAGAATACCAGTGGACCTGGGCAGTTTCAACCTGTATTGTTCAAGGGTCAATTGTATTTTGTTATTAAGAGAATGTGATTCCACAAGGCCAGAGAACCTGATGGGTATGAATTTACTAAAAAGAGAAGGAGAAGGTGGAAAAGGGAAATACAAGTACTGAATGGGGTTTCCCCCCTCCCCTTTCGTGATAAAGCCAAAAGACAGAAAGATGTTTTCAAGGTGAAGTCTGAATTTTTAAATTTACAATAAAGATCTTAGCTGAGTATTATTACCACTGTCAGCAAAAATCACGATACATTAGAACTGAAAGAGCCTCACCAGAGTTCACTTAGTTGAATCCTCGCCATCATTTAAAAGGGCAAAGTGATGTCTAAAGACACATAGACACCTATTTCTACGGATCTGTGTTTCCTTGGTTGCAAATTCTGATTTGTCCCCCACACATAACCTGCCTCGTCAATATTCCTCCCTTCCCAGGAACTACCCCTACCCATTCGTGTGTGCATACATATCAGTATTTCTTTATATTCCCAGCACAGCGATTATTGATGCAATGAGCTGCTTAATTATGCTAATACTACTTAAAGCATGGCCCAGCCCAAGTCTACTGGGAAACCAAAAAGTAAAAATCAGTGAATGATACAAAAACTGTATTGTTAAGGGCCCCAAAGGACAGACATTCATGACGCTATGCCTGTCTCATGGGAATTCAAACTCTCTATGTTTCTAGTTCTCCATTCACTTCCTCCACAAAATCAGGATTCAGATGTATTCAGTTAAATACTTTCTCAGCTCTTCTGAATTCTGAAGGACAAAATCTCTTGTTTCATAACCCTCTCTTCCCAAATCTGGACAATTCCTTCATTTATTCTTTCACTGCTTAACATGTGCTAAGTAAAATGGCAGGCATTGAGGACATGGAATACTGAATAACATGCATCCAGCTCAATCCTAGGCAATTCAACATACTAGAAACATTGAAAAAATAGCATCAATGAACACATGGTGTGATAGGTGTTACCAGGGCAGCAAGAGGAAGGGCGGATTAGAGGCTTATCTGACAGAAGGCATGCGCTTCGAAAGATAAGTGGTTTTGAGAAGGTGGGAAGTATCCCTGGGCACTGGTGACTGTGGGTCTAGGTTGACACATAGAGATGTGAGCGAATGTCCTGCTGTAGAAGAGGGAAGATTAACACTAGCAGGTGGGGGGAATATTCACAGAAGATGGGGAGATAAAGGGCTCACATCCTGGCCAAATGGTGTTGGACTGGGGGTGGGGGTGTTCCACATGATCCAGTAAAAGGAGCTAGGAAGTAAAGAGGCAATGGGAAGTTGGAGCAAGAGAGAACAAAGAATGGATGAGATTGTGAATAAAGGTATTTATTCCAGGCTCGGCACCTGTGGCTCAACGGGCTAAGGCGCCAGCCACGTATACCTGAGCTGGCGGGTTCGAATCCAGCCCGGGCCTGCCAAATAACAATGATGGCTGCAACCAAAAAATGGCCAGGCATTGTGGCAGGCGCCTGTAGTCCCAGCTACTTGGGAGGCGGAGGCAGGAGACTCACTTGAGCCCAGGAACTGGAGGTTGCTGTGAGCTGTGATGCCACAGCACTCTACCCAGGGTAAGAGCTTGAGGCTCTGTCTCAAAAAAACTAAAAAAAAAAAAAAAATTATGGTATTTATTCCAACAGTGAGGACAGTAGCAAACTATTCCATTCGCCCTAACAACTACTGCCCCGGTACAAGCTGCCACCTTCTCTTTCCTAAATTAGTGCATCGTAACTTCTGAACTGATCCCTTTGCTGTAGATGTTTGCTTTTGTCCACACATTATCTAGTTTTTACACAAAAGCGAGATTATCTTTTAAAAAATAAATTAGATCGCTTTATTTTCCTGTGAAACCTCCCAGAGGCTTTCCAGCATACAGTCCAAACTACTCGTTGGGACCTGCAAAGCCAGGCTGCAGGATGTCCCCTGCGGGCCTCTCCGGCTCATCCGCTCACCTCTCACGGCAGCAGCCCTGCACCCGACCGCACAGGCACGTGGACAGTCTTTTTAATTTATTATCTCTCTCCACACAGGCACGTGGACTCTAGAAAGGATTTTGATTCTGTGATTTAACTTTCTGTTCCCAGGGCCTAGAGCCACGCCTGGCACATAGTAGACACTCAACAAAAAATTGTTGAAGGTAAAATCCATTACAGATTAGATAAGACAGAAGATTTGAAAGGCTATCTAAAATGGTTCAGGCAAGCCGAAAGGCTGAAATGGTGACACGTAAGACCAAACCTGAAAGAAACGTGAGATGACACTTTTAATAAGAGTTCAAAGGGTAGATCGAGTATTCGAATCCAAGGGGAAAAATCTGTACTAGCCTCTGATTGAGAGAGACCTTGCATGTATCCCATAATGAGTCACAAGCAAATGAGGAAGGAAACCTTCCTTACAAGGTGCCACCTGAGCCGATGAAAGAAAAGACAGTGATATCAGTCCCAGCACTGTTCCAACAATCACCTGGATGGCCGAAAATGATTAAGTCCTTCATACCTAAGACAAGATCCAAAATTCAGTAGGAGTTTGATAAACTGCTACTAAATGGATGAGCAAACTAATGTATCATCACAACAGACATGGCTTAGGTAAAAAATCACATAACTTCAAGACTGAGAGAGCCTTTATAAGTCATCTGAGTTTTCTTTTGCTGTGATCATTCCTTCTTTTCTTTTACCATTTTTCAAACATTTAATGATCAACTATGATAAGCTGAGCAAAACACAAAATATAGTTAATACTACCATCATGCTTTATTCTCCCTGGGTATTTGCTACAGCCTGCTAGCTCTTCCCACTCTTGGAACAAACGTGAAATGCGACCTTCTGGTAACTGTGCCCTTTGATTATGGCAGGTCTTAGAAATTTCAGCCCTCTCAGGAATGAAAAGCAAGAGCCGGCCAAACCTGTGAAAGAAGGAGCTCGCAGGTTTCCCTGGCACACGTCTTCTGAAATTAAAAATGTATATAAAAGATATAGCTGGGCGTTGTGGCAGGCACCGGTAGTCCCAGCTACTTGGGAGACTGAGGCAAGAGAATGGCTTAAGCCCAAGAGTTGGAGGTTGCTGTGAGCTGTGACGCCAGGGCACTGTACCAAGGGTGACACAGTGACACTCTGTCTCAAAAAAAAAAAAAAAAAAAAAGGATATTAAAGAATAAGTGACTAATAAGAGAAACAATACACCACAATTGAAAAATCCATTTTAGTGACCTTGCTAGGTGTTAGAAAGACTTTGCTACCAAAGTTAAAAATAATAAAAGAAGCAAAGCCAGGTTTCCCAGGGTATAGATACAGATTCTTTCACATTAGGTCTTAATAAAACTTACCCATCTTTGATGGCTTGAGGCTTCAAAAGCCATTGCCTCAAGGTGCCGCCCAGTTGGCTTTGTCCTCAGTTAACCAACACTGTCCCACAGAACTTTCTGGGAAATATTATAAATCTGCACTATCCAGGACCACAGCCACTAGCAGTATGTGGCTATTGAACACTTGAAAGTCACAATAGCAAATGAGAAAGTAACTTTTTAATTTAATTGTAATTCATTTAAATTTACAAAGCCACCTGTCGCTCAGGGCTACCATGTGGGACAGTACAAGTAGAGGCTGATATGTTAGAAATGATACTGATGTTGCCTTTCTCCCCCAAAGCAGAGATCAGAATTCCCTCCACCCCACAATGGCAGGTACACTAGTAGATTAGTAGAGTATTTCTAAAGGATCAGCACTTTGCCTCATTGCTGCCTTATTACTAAAGATCCCTTATCCCACTCGTGAATATAATGGGTATGTGACTTACAATAATTCTTTTAATTTCTCACGCTCTCACCTGCATCATCAGTAAGGCAAATAGTAGTGCACAAGTGAACCACTGAATATTTTGTGGTCTTTTCAATGTCTAATAAATATGATTTAAATCCTTATACATCACTCGTCGAAAGGATTACCTTTCATATATTAATCAACATGCCTAAGATGGCATCACTGATTTAATAACAGCCTTTGAAGAGGAAAGAATACATTAAATATATTCCAACTATAAGTATATTACACTTTCTGAAATATGATTTTTTTGAGACAGTCTCACTCTGTTGCCCAGACTAGAGTGCCATGGTGTCATCGTAACTCACAACAACATACATAATACCTTCTGCCTGGCCTCCCGAGTAGCAGGGACTACAGGTGCCAGCCACAACACCTGGCTAGTTTTTCTATATTTAGTAAAGACAGGGCCTTGTTCTTGCTCAGACTGGTCTCAAACTCCTGAGCTCAAGCCATCCAGAGTGCTAGGATAATAATCATGAACCATCATGCCCAGCCCATAATACAGTTTTTTAAGTGGGCATCATAGAATCAAGGAAATACAAAATATTCAACAAAAGTGTAATAAATTATTATAATACCGTCAAATATGTTTATTTTTATTAACTAAATCAGAAGTTATTTACCCTTATAAGTTACAGTATGAAAGTATCATATTTATGCAAATAATGTCTCGTGAAAATAACAAATAATGTATAAATAAATGTATAGAAAGGATCACTGGTAATATTTCCCACAGCAAGGCCTATCCATTTTATTTTTCTTCACAATGTCTTGGGTTAAAGCCAGACCTAAAGAAGGGCATTTATAATGATGAAGTATCAAACTCAGCTTTGCATTTTGGAGATTTTCATCCCCAAAGATTGTCTTCCAGATTGCAGTAATATTGTACATTAGAAATAAAAACAGCCATTAATGCCTACTCAAAAGTGCCCCCAAATATGTTTACTTTGTTGTCTTTAGAAGAGATTGGTGTGATCAAAGAATTCCAGAGTAATTAAGTTCTTCTGTGTGTAAAATTTCAAATTCATAGGGGAAATTAATGTAGATTCATAAACGAATATAATTATTAATATTATAAACCTATATATCCCGATCTCATGTCTCTCACAATAATCGTTATACTAATGAAAAAACTAGCTTTAGCTATATGCCAGTTGAACTTAAATGAAGATTATTTAAGTGATTATTATTATAATCAAGTTCAATGTTCTTTGAGCCTTTAAAAAAAAAAAAGCAAAGAAAACTAATTCAAAAACAATATAAGAGAAATAACCACACTATCCCGTTTTGTTCCATGAATAGACACAGAAAACCAGGAGTGGATGTGGTTACTAATTATTTCAAAATACTTTTAATTACCAGCACTAAAGGGAAGTGCTACAGAAAGCAATTAATTTGTAAATAAACAAAGAAGCAGTTTCAAAGAACATTCAAAAGCCATTTATTTTCTTCAAGCCATCTTTTAAAATGAAATATAAAAGCAAAGCCTCTCTTTTCTAAATTACGCTCTGTCATTAGAATGACCAACATTTGCTACTAGTTGCTTATAAAATAACCTATAAAATTCCCAAAATTGGATTATGCAGCACATAATAAACCCACACTCCAAGAAACATAGCATATCAATCAACAACTATTTATTCACCATCTTCGAATGCATGAAAGGAACTGGGGGGAAAAAAATCAGTTATGCACAAATGCAGCTCTAACTCCTGAGAAAGATACACGACAGAAACTCAATAAACAGGGACATATAGGGTGGAGGGGGTCAGAGAGGCCAATGGGAAGACACACAGCCATGTGGTAGGGGAAAGAAACAGAAGACTATATCGCTGGGAACTGATGATATCTATTTCTAAAAACAAATGCCACCCCTGTGCCTAGCTACATTCATTCAAATATTATTCTTTCAAAGTACTGCTTAATGTGTCACCCAGCCAAGCAGCCTCCTAAAATGCACAGAAAAGCCACTCAATAAATGTTGGCCAAATGAATAGCTAAAACTTTTTGTTCTCTGCAAAGTTAGTCCCTATAAAAGTTCCAAACTTCATTAGCAGACAGTCAAGTGCAAGAGCAGCTGGAACTGTTTCAACCTACAATCTGCATTCCTGAAATTGGGTCCTTTTTTTCTGTGTAAAATCATTTACCCACTTATTCATCCATGATTTGTGGAGTATCTTTAATATACACATAAGGCACTCTTTTAATTTCTGGGCATACTAAAATGAGAAAAATATCCTGCTTTACTAGTTCTTAAAATCCAGTGGGAAGAAAAACAGGTTTTAAACAAGTTGCATCTAAAGTAACAAAGAAATTCACACGTTGTGATAAACGCTATGCAGAGAACTAAAACGGTGTCATGGGAAAGAGACAACATAGCTCCTTCAATGGGCACAGAAGGTGTCTTAATTTGGACGCCCCTAGAAGTAGACCCTGGGACAAGACTCAGGTGCAAACTGTATAGGGGACGTGAAAGAAACATCAGTCAGGGAAACTAAGATAATTAAATGAAGGCTTCCTCAGCAGGACAACCACCATTCTGAGCAACTTCAGTTAATACACTGGACGAACTCGGGGGTTCGTTCTGAGTCATACACCAAGGGGGGCGGGGAGGAGCTACGCGGTATTTATATATCAAGTTCAAGTTCACAGACCCCTGCTTGACTGCTGACTGGGGGCAGAGAATGCTTTAGTAATTCTAGTCTGCAGGAAAGCAAATGGAGGCTCAAGAAGGAACAAGGCAGCAAGGAGACAAAGAGAGAAACATCAGATCTGGAGGCAGATATATGAGAGTCACCTGCCTATATACGTGGTCTGACAATTAAATTCCCAAACTCACCACTGTGCACTTAGTGTTGACAGCATGATATAAACAATTTGGTAAGTTTTCATAACCTTGGTATCAGTGTCTCATGGTTGTGTTTGTGTTAATGTGTAGCAATCTTGCTGAGTGGCTTTCATTATTGTTATTGCATTTTTGTGTGTAATAACGTCAGAGCTTAAATTAGAGCATCAAAGAAACATTAAATTTCCTTTAAACTTTACAAGAGTGGAAGTATTATCAGAAACATGTTAGTCCAAGTTTAGGGGAATAACACCATGGAGAAAATAGCAGTGTGCAAATGGATAAAATGTTTTTCTGAGGGGAGAGAAAGTGTCACTGATGAAGAGAGATCAGGGCAGCCAGTAAGGAGCAGAACTGACGAAACATTACAAAAACGTATCAAATTGTGAGTCATCAGTTGACTGTGAGAAGCACAGTAGACCAAGTAAACATCAATAGAGAAACAGTTAGGAAAATCTTAACTGAAAATCTTGGCCAGCAAGTCATGGCTCTTGCATCACAACAATGCACCAGCACACACGGCACTATCTGTGAGGGAGTTTTTAACCAGTCAACAAATAAATGTATTAGAATACCCTCCCTACTCACTTATCTGGCCCCCAGTGACATTTTATTTTACTTGAAGATATAGGAAGTATTGAAGGAAGACATTTTGATGACAATCATGACATCAAAGGTAATACGACAACAGCTCTGATGGCCATTCCAGAGAAAGAGTTCCATACTTACTACGAAGGATGGACTAGGCACTGGCATCAGTACATAGCTTCCCAATAGGAGTACTTAAAAGGTGACCATCGTGATATTCAGCAATAAGATATGTAGCATTTTTTCTAGGAAGAGTTTGTGATCTTAATTGTCAGACCTCATATAGATCTCTTAAAGGCAAGAGATTAGATGAAGTGTCCTGGGGCAGTAATATACTTAAAGAAAAGAAGGGACTCAAAAAATAAATGTTGTTAATAATCTTTTACTGTACCACCATGGTCACTACAACCAATTCATTCATGTCATAGATATTTATTCAATATCAAATCAATTCATGGCATTAAGATGAAAACAGTGGGAAATTAACAAATACAGCATATATGAACCTTCACCCTCATTTTTCAGTGCTTAGGATTTTAAAGACCTTTAAAATTAAAGATTGACCATGATAATTTTCAATAAAGGACTATTAAAAACTCAGTAAGAAAAGGTTATTTTCACCTGACAAAAATCATAAAAGGTTTTGAAAGGAAAAAAGTCTCTAAACTAAGGATTGAAGTCTTAAAATTTGTAGAATTTGACCTTTATGCTTTTAGGAGGTATATATGTTTCAAAAATGAGTCTTTTTGTTTGTTTGTTTTGGAGACAGAGCCTCACTATTTCACCCTCATAGAGTCAGTAGAGTGCTGTGTCATCACAGCTCACAGCAACCTCCAATTCTTGGGCTTAAGCGATTTCAGCCTTCTGAGTTGCCTGCGACAATGTCCGGCTATTTTTTTGGCTGCAGTTACCATTGTTGTTTAGCTGGCCCAGGCCAGTTCAAACCCACCACCCTCAGTGTATGTGGCTGGCAACGTAACCACTGTGCCACAGGCATCGAGCCAAGAGTGAGAGTCTTAAGAATAAAACCACAGACAGACGTAGCACAGTGATGGGAGAAAGACGCTGTACTTCACTGATAGTTCAATCTGCTTGGTGATAAAATACACAAATGGGATTGGCAGTATTTCTAGAATGCTAGAAGCATTCAATGCATCCCTACAGGAAATAATTTTCTTTCTATAGTACCAAATACATATTAGGTCAGCCTTAAGAAGAAAAATTTAAAGCTATAATTCCACTCCACATCCATTGTCCAGAGTATTATTATCCATTTTACTAATGTAATATGAACAATCATTATGCACCTAGAAATTCACTTCCCACTTATACCACCCATTTTGTTTATATGTTGCCTAGATTTTAAATGCAGGTCATTAATAGCACTTTTTCATCTATCCATCTGATTTTAAAGACTGAAAACTCATGAATTACACTTGGGTCCGTAATGTGGGATTATAAATGCATCAGGGAAAAACAAAAGGAAAAGACCTGGTCTGGCTAAGAAGATGATGAAACAGAAACTCTGAATAAATAGCTGGCTGCACAGTAAAGTACCAGGGGACATCGTGGTGGGAAGCATGGCTGGGGCCCAAACGACAAACAGAGGGGGTCGGCAGATACACAGACTCAAAGAGACATTACATCCCACCCACACTCCGCACCTGTCACTTTAGATAGTCTTCAATTTCAATTCGTTGCTTCAGGGTTTTTGGTTTGTTTGTTTGTTTTGTTGGGGGCGGTGTGGCTTTTTAACCATTCTGTAAGAGTCTATGAGACACATCCTTTTATGGTAGTCTTTAAAGAAGTTTTGGTGCACAGCCCCCTAGAGAGCAGAATTCAGCCATAACAGACCTTCTGAAAAACACTGCTTCTAAGAGATTCCACTTTTTCTCATATTGGTTATCCTAAGAATAAAGTTTATAGTTACTGAAGGACTAAGTGTTTATCTCCACGGTGGTTCTTACGAGGACTGTCCTGCTAACTACATGGGCAAGAGAGCCAAGCAAAATAATAAAAGAAACACAATGAGCAAACAAATTATAGACTCAAAAGAATATGCCTGGACTGCCGCAAAAGGGAAAATGGTGTAGAAACACTTGCTCTACACGAATCCACGAAGGGCAACTTCGGAGGGTGAGCCGGACAAGGAAGCAGCAAATCCTTGCTGCAGAAATACCCTGAAATAGATTAAGCATTATAGATCCTCAATTTAGAAACCCTAAAAAAAAACTGTGTGGAATCATAACCAGCAATAAGACACAGCATACAAATACGTCAGTTCTTTGGAAAACGGCTGAAAATAATAATAATAACAATGAACATACTACTATTAAACACATATCTAATAAACATATTACTTATCTTCAAAACTTGGAAGTTACAAAAACAAATCCATTCTGTCCTAAGCTATTTCTCATATTCTCATAATAACAGTTTTACAGTTCATAAAATCAACTTTTGTAGAAAAAAGGACAATAAACTACCATAACTATTCTCTTTTTAGAAAAACAGAACTGATTTTGTGTTATGGCATCTGCACATGAAATCTCTTTTCTTCCAGCCTTCTGGAATGCATCAAAACACAAAAGAATTGTCCAAAGAGACAAAATCTTCCCTCTTCCCCCTCTTCCTCCTTCAGTGAATGATTTACTGTTCAATAAGGGTTAACTCAGGTCAACTAATAAGAAAAGAAGGAGCCAGTGTTCAACCTGCATGCAGAGCAGAATGGAAAATAGCCCCTGGGTATTTATCCTGTAGTGACTTATGGACGCTAGGAATGGTTGATAAGATTTTTAAATATTTGATTTCACAAGTTACCTCTCCTACTTTCAAACGGTCCTTTCAAGACACACGTGTTGACAGGCCAGGACGCGTAGTGTCCTGAGAAGTACACAGCCCTGCTCGAAGGCCCACACAAGTAGAAATGTTGAAAAAATTCCTGGGTCACACATGGTGATGTGCCAGATGTTAGGACGCCCAATGGGCTGCCATTTAATTTCAGATTTAAAATAAATTAACTGGTTTGCTAACTTTGTAAATTCATCACGAGTCTCACATGTTTCTAACTTCTTAAAAGTACTCTTTTAATTTTCCCCTCACCTCTATGCTCTTTGTGTGAATGCTGGGTAACGCAGATATATTATATGCAGATGCTTCTTGACATTTTAAGAAATAATCTTATTCAAAAATAGACTTAATTCAACAAATTCTACACCCTTTATGGCTATGTGTATTTTCCAGGTCATCTGGTGGAAAAAGAATTTCAGGCAGTTGCAAGAACACATTCAGAATTTTACAAAAATCATCAAATGTGGGGAATTGAAAGATTCCAGAAGAACGCCAGCTTAAGATACCAGTGGGGGACAGATGAAGCAACAAGACTTTTGAGCTTGATCAATGAAAGACCAGTTGGACAACAAATTCTAGTATTATATTAGGGGAGTAAGTAATGTGCAGATACTATCCAAAAAGAGCTTTTAGTTAAATAAGGCACTGCCACAATACCTACGTAACTGTAAACAGAAATGAAATCACACATGATAGCTGACACTCCTTACAATAAAGACTGTTACTAAGAATCCAGGTTTGTAATTTTATTATACGTGAAATTTAGCCTCACTTGGTATCCTTCATCATCTTATAGTTGCTTGAATTTCTGCACCCAGTGATCCTGTAACTGCTTTTCAGCTTCTTTCTCCTTCTACCTATTGTTGGGGATGGAAGGGTGACATGGGGGGGGGGAGGGCCAAAATTGACAAAAATTGTGAAACTGAAGGACGTGACAGCGTCAGAATTCTGACCTTTAGAACTCAAAACCAATAAACATGAATTCTTTTGTATTATGGGTAAAATGGCAAGAATTTCCTGTTATTAAAACTTTTTTGGCTTACCTTCCACGGACTAATGTAGAGCTTCTGAAAAGATAACCGAAGAGTGACAATAAAAAGATTGTTAAGAGTGCCTCTAAGGTACAGGACAAAGAGTATTATATTTCTACTGGGAAGGAAACTTAAATTATAGGCAGAGATCCATGAAGGCTTAAATTGCCCAGGCCTGCATTCACCTCTTGGGTAACTGCATACACTTCAGGACACTGGCACCCTCAGAGCCGGCCTGCTGTGGGGGAGGTGAGTGTAGTGATTCTCTTTCATAACTATCCAAGAAAAACGACCCACAGTTATCTTGAAGTGCATCACACCTTAACTGTTTATTAGAGCTGGGACATCTGAGGCTAAGACAATAGACAAATGAAAAGCTGTTAATATTAGAAACCAAGCTTACTGGCCCTTACTCCCTAGAACACTCAAGTTCCCTGAAAACCTGGACCACCCAGACATTCGCTATGCTAACCATCCTCTTCAACTAAAGTGGAGATATTTATTCAGAATTATGATTTATATAATACTGAGAGTGGAACCTATCTTTGTATGGACTTTAAACATTACATTGAAAGAAGTGGGGTTTTTTTCTTTTTTAACTACATGTGCTGAACATAAAATTCAGGTAGAGAAGTAGGCTTTAATATTTTTTTTTAGAATCTTTTTACTCTTGGAAATTGTTCCATTCCTCATAAAAAATGACAGCAATATTTAAAAGCATCTACAATACCTGGCCATAATATTTATAGTAGTATATTATTTTGGTTTAAAAATAACTCAATATTTTAGAGCATGTGTAAATAAAAAAAGAGGGATATTTACTGATTGATGTAATGCAAACTGAATCCATTAGGAACACTAATCTGTTCTATTTTGATCAGCACGACTGCATTCACTTCATCTCGACAGTTCCCACAACTTACATTTTTAAGGGATTGTTTTCAATTTTATGAATGAATGCACTTGAGTTTACTTTTCAGAAATCAAAGCAGGTATAAAATTTAGTTTATCTAGTTTAAGGAAGAACAAACCACTATATTTGGGTTCAAAAATGAAGAAAAAAAGTACGGAATGAGGACTAATAACCCTGACAGGGTATATTGAGATGGGCCTGCTGAAAATCCAGACTCTGCCACTTTGTACCTGACTTGGGTGAGTTTCATTCCCTCGCTCTCAACTGCCTTACAAGGAACTCAGCAAATCCACAGGGTTTGTTTGTTTGTTTGTTTTTGGGGGGGGGGGGGTGCAGTTTTTGGCCCGGGCTGGGTTTGAACCTGCCACCCCCGGTATATGGGGCGGGCGCCCTACTCCTTTGAGCCACAGGGTGCCGCCCTCCACAGGATTTTTTTTAAAGCCTTAAATGAAATAAAGGTAATGAAATACTGTTCCAGAGTAGGAATCTAGATATTAGCTCTATATTCTTATCATAAAAGAAAATAAAATGCTCACTTATTAATAAAGTATCCCTACCTGAGTAGGCCCTCATATTTGTGGATTCCATATTTGTGAATTTACCACCGCCTAAAATCCATTTGTAACACTGAAAACAAAACGCAGCAACTTCGTGGTCACGGGTCCAAGTGCACACACACTGAGCAGCAGAAACTCACATCCCCAGGGTGATGCCACTCACAGCTGACGCTGAACAAAGACACTCTCTGCCTTCTTGTTCCAACTTCATCCTGTAAACAAGTGTTCTTTCTGCAGTATACAGAATGTTAGGTCTTCCCCATTTTTGTGCTTTTTGTTGGCAGTTTCACTGTTTAAAACTGTGTAAAGCATAGTGCTGGTGTACTGTCTAGTGCCCCTACCACAGAGGCTGTGAAGTGCCCTGCAAGAGACAACACGTGTGTGAGATAAGCCTCACTCAGGAATGAGTTAGAGAGCTGTTGCTCTAAGTGTGATGTCAATGAATCAACAATACACAGTCATGTATCAGTGAATGGCAGATATACACCCTGAGAAATGCCGCGTTTGCAGCCTCACCATCCTGGAAACACACAGAGCGTGCTTACAGCGCTCACACACACCCAGATGGTCCAGCCTACCACCGAGCCCAGGTGGGATAGCCTATTGCTCCAAGGCTACCAACCTGTACAGCATGGGACCGTCCTAAATACCAAGGCAACTATTATAATGCAATGGGAAGTGTTGCATACTTAAATAAAGAACAGCAGCTCTGAAAATATAAAAAATTGAAAATAGCGCATTTGTGCAGGGCACTTAGGAGCCTGCAGGCCTGGGAACAGTTCTGTGTGAGTCAGTGCTTGGTGAATGAATATGAAACCCTTTAGACGCTGTATGCTTAAGTTTCATGAAACTATTTTTTGTTTTTTAGTATTTTTCTTTCTTCTGTAATAAACTGGCCTTAGTTTACTGTAATTATTTTACTTAATAAACTTGTAAAATGTTTGATACTTTTCGACTCTTTGGTAATAAAACTTAACTTAAAACACAAACACATTGTATGGCTACACAAAATTATTTTCTTTCTTTCTGTCCTTAATCTATATAAGCCTTTTCATCTTTTTAAACTGGGATTTGTTAACTTTTAAATTTTTTTTGTTAAAGACTAAGACATAAACACACGGGTTTGCTGAGCCTGCACAGGGCCAGGACAGTTGACGTCAGCACCTCCACGTCTCCCCCCTCCCCCGGAAAGCATGTAGGGGCAGTGACAGGCAGGGAGCTGGCGTCCCCTCCGGTAATGCCTTCTTCTGGAGTGCTCCCGAAGGATCTGCATGAGGCTGTTTCACAGTTAACATTTTTTTACGTAAGTACAAGGAGTAAACTCCACTGTTCTAGATATTGTAACTATAAAATCTATGATATAGTAAATACATAAACTGGCATCATAGTCGCTTATTATCAAGTATTGTGCACAACTGCACGTGTACACTTGTAAACCACTAGGAGAACTGGCAGTACAGGAGGCTGTTTACTCCAGCACCAACATAAATGCCAGAGTAACGTATTACACTACATTGTGACTGCTACATCACTAGGCAAGAGGCATCTTTCAACTCCATTACAATCCCACCAGCCATCTTCATATACGCAGTCATTGACCAAAAACATCACTGTGCAGCACATGGCCATATTAAATAATGTCAGCAGAAACACACATAAAACAAGGTTATGTATTAATGAGTTGATAAAAATGCTGTGACCAAGAGGCTCATAGAGACCACAGGAGTGACATTTCGTGTGCAGTAATGCAGTATTTGTGATGACTTCATAGACCATAGTTAACCGTGAAAACAAGAATATACCATATATGATAGATCTTCCATTAAACAATTATGAATACTATATTTTAAAAGGTTCTTGTCTCAAGGAAATTGAAATGTCAAGTACACACTCTGTAAAACAGTAAAATGCAAGCCGACAATTGCCAGATTGGAAATATTAAACATCAAAAGTGTAATCACAAATCGGTATCTTTCCTTTTCCTATTATGGTCATTGGAGAGCAATATTAAAATGTAAATTGCCACTCTCTCTGGCTGGTGTCAGATAATACTAAAAATAATTTTCCTGCTACTTGCTAGCTATGTGACTTCCTATCACAGTCTGATTTCAGTGAAATCTGTATCTGCCCAACACCTTCATAGGCTGAGTCTCCAAATATATCTGTCTTTATTTGTCTGGGATGGAAATTATTTCCCTTGAGAATATTTAACATCAAGCCTTGACTTCAATCAAAGAATGGATCAGAATTTTAGGAAATAGGAACCCTCAGAAGAGAATTTCCACACTTCAGGTGTCTCTTTTCCCTACAATCTCCATCCTCCAACTCACTCCTATAGAAGGGAGGGGTGGAACTAATACAATAAATTTGTCCAATAAATAAAATAAGTAAACTTAGTCTTAAAAATTACAACAACAGTTCCCACTGTTTCTCTTTGACTCACCAATGCCAGTCCTCAGGTTTTTGTTCCTTTGTATGTAGTATCTTACATCGTGAGGTAAATGAGGGGTGAAGGAAGGAGGTAAGAATAAAGAGAATTCTGGAAAAATGCACTTAGGAAAAACAGAGAGATTTTAAAGGCATGCAATGGAGGTTGGCTTTTATCCAGAAGACAAAGCAAAGCTATGAAGGAATTTTTAGAGACTGACATTTCTGACTGCCCTGTTGATGTATGGGACAGACTACGTGAACAGAAGAACGACAAATTACAGGTTACTGCAGTAATCTGGAAATACGGTAACACTGGCTTAAACCTAAGCCTCAGAGGGGACTGGAAGGAATGCTTACGATATACCTAAGACGTAGAAACCACAGATCTTGGGAAACATTGAAAAACAGGGATGGAGATATGCAGATTTCTAAAGTGAACAATTTGGCCAAAAATATTATGCCCTGTGCCATAGAATTTACGAAAGAAACTAAATTTGAGAGTTGACAATGAGATCAGTTTTGAACATATAAAACTTGAGATATGGGGCTCAGTACCCATCGCTCAGTGGTTAGGGTGCCAGCCACATACATTGAGGTTGGAGGGTTCGAACCTAGCCCAGGCCTGCTAAACAACAATGACAACTACAACAAAAAAACAGCTGGGTGTTGTGGCGGGCACCTGTAGTCCCAGCTACTTGAGAGCCCGAGGTAAGAGAATCGCTTAAGCCAAAGAGTTGGAGGTTGCTGTGAACTGTGACTCCATAGCACTCTACTGAGGTAGAGAGTGAGACATAGTGAGACTTCGTCTCAAAAACAAAAAAATTGAGGTAATAAGGGAATATCCACATAGCTAAGACCAGCAGGAGTGTGGATATATAAGTCTCAACAATAAAAGCAAAGTACTCAATGGAGATGGAGATTTGGAAATTATGAATAAATGTATGGTTCCTGAAGTCAGACATTTCAGTCTGACTACAGAAACTACAGTCATAGTAGCACTTCCAAAAAAAAGTTATAATAAGAAAAAAGACTCAAGAATGCAATCTTAGAAACATCATTATTTAAAGCATTTAAATCTTATTTTTCCAGACTTAGGGTGTGTTAAGTTCTATGTAGAACTTCATAAAGCACTACCGCCTTCCCACTGCAAATTTAATAGGAAGCATCTCTTCTGCATACACCCACAATGAAACCTAAAGGGAAGAATCCAAAAAATTAGTTAAATAATTAAAAGTAAGAGATGTTTAATCACCTTTCTGAGCATGGTAGAAAAAGTATCTTTAAAATGTCTGAAATCGCTAAATAATTTCCTGAGTTTCCTACTACCATGCAATTGCTAAAATTTTGTTGAACAGCAAATCTGTTTCACTAGCAATTTTACCCCTCAAGGAGAAAAAATTACCTTCAGATAAAATTCTTTAAAGAATAATGAAGACGTGAAAGAGACAATACAAACAGGGAATGAAAATCCTTCTCCATTTTAATAGTAAACAATATTATTGCACTCTCTTTTTTGTTGTTGTTGAGACAGATTCTCACTCTGTAGCCATCGGTAGAGTGCTGTGATATCAGAGCTCACAGCAACCTCAAATTCCTAGGCTCAAGTGATCCCAATGCCTCAATTTTTCTATTTTTAGTAAAGATGAAGTCTCGTTCTTGCTCAGGCTGGTCTTGAACTCCTGAGTTCATGCAATCTGACCGCCTCAGATTGAGGGGTAGCATTACAGGCATATACCACCATGCCTGGCCCCAATATACTCCTTTTTTTAATGTATGAAATTTGCATAGTATTGGGTTTACAAATATTAGAAGAATAATACGATATAAGGTAAAATGGTTATTTCCAAATGAATGTTAGGTATTCTTATTCAAAAGAAAACAAATCTAAAAATTATCTATGACCTATATATTTAATGCTTTTTTTAACGAATATACTCCTTATATAATAGTGTGCAAAATTATAAGTAAACATTAATAATAGCAAGATAGTTTATCTCATATTTTTTGATATTAAAAAAAAAACACACTTGGGGGGTGCCTGTGGCTCAAAGGAGTAGGGCACCGGCCCCGTATGTTGGAGGTGGCAGATTCAAACCCAGCCCCCTGGCAAAAAACGGCAAAAAAATACCCAAAAAACCCAGATTCTACAATAGGTACAATAATTTTAAATTTTTAATTAATTTATTTGGAAGTAAAAACTGTATTCCTACCAAATATTAGAATTCCTATTAAGTAGATGTCAAAACCAATACAAAATATACCCCCACCTCGGGGTCTGGGATTTGCGACTCAGTACTACTCATAAATTTGCCCACACAATATAATGCCTTCTCTCTCAGTCTCTGGATGAGTAAGGTCTAGGTCTATGTTATTAATTAATTCACGAAAAAGCTTTGGAAACTTAATTTACAGGCAGTTATTTCTTAGGCTTAAAGGTATGCCAAGCCACACCCTTACCATGCCCAAAGACCTACGTAGGTACATCATCCACTTTAATGTTGTTTTTTTCTGGTTCCAAATATTATATTTAATTGCATTATACAATAATATGTGCATACACTTCTAACACTCACATCATGAACGATGTGAATTCACTAAAAAAATAACCCAGTGAGTCAGATATAAAAACAAGAAATAACAAGCAAGTTGAACCCTACATGAAAGAAAATCCTGTAATCAGCAAGGCCTTATTTTCACCTCCTGGACTTTCTCCCATAAAACCTAAAAAATATAAATAAGCTCATAAAAGAGAGAACCTGAAGTGGAGTTCTACACACATAAAAACACACACACCTTTTTCATTTAACTGGCACTGGGGAATTCACATTAGACTGGTATTATGAGCCAAATGGCATATATGCAGAAAATATTTTACCATTGTATATTTAAGTCATGGCTTGTTTAAATAAAATGCCTTTCAACACATGTTATGACATCAGTATGTCCTGAGAAAAAATAAAAGTAGCCCATTCTTTAAAGAAGTATTGATTCCTTACTCGGACCCTTGCCTTACAGGGTTACTCCTTAAATACAACCCATGTAATGCAAAACTGTTAACAATAAGACCAACCTCATGTTGACAGAATGGAGAATAAAGATGGAAATGTCACTGCTTGGGTCTAGCATAACCGGGACTGGAAAGGAAGTTAGGGAACTGGTAAACACCTACAGTTATTCGGGAATATTGCTTTCTAAAATGACTGTTCCCTACCTACAATTACATGTAAAAACAAATTTTAAAAAAAGCTATTTTTCTCATTCCCTCACCATACCTCAAGCAATTTTTAATACTTCAACTAGATTACGCACATATAAAAGGCCTTTCTATTGCTACATAATGTGAATTACTGAAAACACCATATTTAAAGAATTAAACTGCTGATTTACAAGCAAGGAACCAAAATGAAAATTATCTAATTATCACACCAAAGCAATTGTTTTCCAATTTCTAAATAGCTTTTCCTTCCTAAGTTCTTTAGTGTGTATTTCCAAGTCTCCTGATAAAGGTTAAAAATTACAGCACTTAATCTGGAGAGACTTAAACCAGACTTTTCTAAAATTTTAGAATCTTATCTATGCTAGTAAATGCCCTAAACAAAGGATTAGAAAAGATACATTTAACACTCTGAATGATTGATTTTATCCATTTACTCAGTACTTTTTTTTTTGAGACACAGTCACACTCCTTGCCCCAGACTAGAGTATGATATCATCAGAGTTCACAGCAACCTCAAACTATTGGGCTCTAGAGATCTTCCTGCCTCAGCCTCCCCAGTAGCTGAGACTACAGGCATGTGCCACCAAGCTCGGATAATTTTTTCTATTTTTAGCAGGGAAAGGGTCTCACTCTTGCTCAGGCTGGTCTCCAACTCCTGAGCTCAAGCAATCCACCGGCCCCGGCCTCCCAGAGTGCTAGGATTACAGGTGTGAGCCACCACACCGGCCATTCACTCAATAAATTTTTAATATTGTAGATCAGGAAAAAACAAATGAGTAAGATTCAAAAACAAGACCCTGCCTTTTTTGGAGACTACTTTGCAATGGCAGAATTAGTGTTAAAAGGGAAAACAGCCTAGTAGTGTTAGAATAAACACCGGTGTGCAAAGGGAGAGTCTGTGCCTCTTTGTGCTCTGAGATACACCCACAGCCTAAGGTTCTCAAAGTGCAGTCAGGGAACCTCTGAGTGTCTGTCCAGAATATCCTTTCGGAGGTCTGTTAGATCAAAAGTATTTTCATAATAATACTAAGGATAGTGTTTTGTTCTTTTGTGGTTTTATCTTGTACGCTCCCATTTTCCTGTTAAGTGTAAAGTCAAGTTTCCCTGAGGTCACCTAATGAGTGACACCACTGAATGCAGAAGCCTACATGAGTGTTCAGCTGATTCTAGAAAGCCAGACACTAAAAGGATTTCCAAAAATTACAAAACAGTATTTCCCTCCTTACTAATTATTTTTTGCTTTGGAAAATATGAAAATTTTTTAAAAGTATGTTAATGTAAATGTCAATCATGGCTGTCTCTAAATGAACTTATAAATATGTTTACACTACCTCAGATTTAATTTCTAATATGATAGCTATCAATAAATATAACCCAGGCAAACAAACTCCTAGGCAATGTCAATAGTCTTCACAACTGTAAGGGAGCCTTGAAACCAAAGGGACTGAGGATCAACGGCTCAGTCCACAGATGATGCCCAACAAATATTTGTAGACTGACTGAAAATTAATAATAAAAGGCTGTACTGATACAGTAATTATTGAGCTGAGACCTGAAGAGATGGGTAGAGATCAACACAGTGAGTGCAAGATTTTGAGGGACACTTTTCTTTAATGAAATACGCAGTTTATATGTAATAGTATTTAAATTTTTTTCCAAGCAGGCTTGGCCTGGTAAATCACGCCTATAACCTTAACACTTTGGGAGGCCAAGGAGGGAGGATCATATGAGTTCAGAACTTGGAGACCATCCTGAGCACAGGGTGACCCCATCTCTACTAAAAACAGCTGCAGTCCCAACTACTTCAGAGGCTCAGGCACGAAAACAGCTTGACACTGGGAGTTTGAAGTTGCTGTAGGCAAGGCTGAGGCCAGGGTGCTCTACCCTGTCTGGATAACCGAGTGAGACGTTGTCTCAAAAAAAAAAAAAAAGAAAAAAAATTCCAGTGGAGCAACTTGTAGAAAATGAATAAAAATGAAGCATTCCCTTACAAGTAAGAAACCTCAAAAAATGAGGGGACAAAAGCCATGAAATATTAATGCCCCTCAGTAGACTCTATTCTGTAGTTCCAGAAGAAACTTTGACGTTAGAGCTGGACATATAACCACCCTTCACAGGAAGACCGCGCTGAGAGCAAGAAAGTGGTTACCATTAAACTTATCATTTTCTACAATCTGTTAGTTTTAAAATAATACTATTATACTCAACATTAAAATTATTTGTGTTTCAAACATTATGTTGAAGCAAAAGGAAACACCAAATAATGTGTCGGCTCAATGCTGTTTCCTAAAACTGCCTTCCCATCCTTCTTCTCTCAACTTTCAAGCTGATGAGTAATTCCTTTGGGTGTACGAAGGCAAAGAAGCTCTTTGTCAAAGACAGAATTTGAAGTTACTTAATTGATAAAACAAGATACCATGTATTCCTTGACGAGACACTAAGGATTCTGAAGACACTGGGATCTGTGATCAAAGTAGTAAGATGACATTACTTTGCAAGACAAGTCTATTAATAATTTAAAAACTGGACAGGAATAGACTTAAAAATGAGAGTGACTTTGTACATAAAATCCTTCTCCTGGAAGACCGATGGTGAATAAAGGCAAGTATAACAAAACCATTTCTAAGAGTTTATAAAAGGGAGCCAGACTGTGAAACCACTCTTACGGATGGTATCAAAAATATACTCTTGAGCACATAGCCCTGTGGTCTTCCTAAAGGCCAAAGGAAAGCCCCTTGTTGACCATAAAAGGGCCTCCTGCCTGTCCTCAGTGGAAAGTATACAGGCTTTTATTTACACAAGTATAAATACATGCCATTCCTCTGTGCTCACGGGCACTCCTGCAGGCTGGCCAGAACAGGAGGGCCCGAGCTCAATGCAAACAAGATTCAAAATGTCTATGACATTTTCCCCACCTCTAATGCACTTTATTTTTCTAGCTTATCTTCTTTTATGATAAAACAAGAAAAACCTACAAAGTATAGAATCACGATACCTTAACAGGTGGCAGCCCTAAAAAGTACTTGAAAATAAGCCTTAAAGGTTCAACAGGAGGGAAAACACACACCTCATAAATAGACACGTTTTTCTAGTGACATTACAGCTGTGTGAAATTTGAGGTGAAAAAAGGCCTGGATTAGTGGTGAACACCAACACTTTACCTTTATACTTCTTAGTAGGCTGAATTTTGAAAACTTCTGAGAAACAGGAAGTGCACAAATCATTATGACCTAAAACAGACCAAAAAAAGAAAAAAAAAAATCTTGCTAGCAATAAATTAAAGGAACTGCATAATGGAGGCGCACAGTATTTGATGTGGACGTGTGCATATGAAAATACGGTGATCAGAGAGCAATCAAATACACAGCACATATGAGAAACCGTGAAGATAATGAATAACTCTCTGTACAACTCCTGGGGAATTCTGAGCTATTCTGACACCAAACAGATTGTTACTCTCAACTAGACTTTGTTTGACTTAAAGACCTATCACAAGGTTAAAATGAACATCAGCAGTCATCCGATCTGATTATCTTTTTACTGAATGAATTCCCTCTAAAACGTCTGTGCATGGTGGTCTCAAGGTCCAGAATCCCATGAATCAATAATGCTTAAAAGCACTACCCACTTTTTTTTTTGAGACAAAGTCTCACTTTGTTGCCTCTGTAGAGTTCTGTCATGTCATAGCTCACAGCAACCTCAAACTCTTGGGTTCAAGTGATCCTCTTGCTCAGCCTCAAGTAGCTGCGACTATAGGCACCAGCCACAAAAACTTGCTTATTTTTAGAGATGAGGTCTCACTCTTCCTCAGGCTGTTGTACCCCGACTCCTGAGCTCAAGCAAGCCACAGGCCTCAGCCCCCCAGAGTGCTAGGATTGCAGGCATGAGCCACCACACCCGACCTTCTACTGACTTCTATTTAAGGTTAAGGCCTACTAATGAATAAGAGAATTGCAAGTCTGGCTCAGTCCCCAGAATATCTGATGTATCAATAACTACAGATCAGAAATGGCTCATATATAGCTTTAGGGAGGAAATTAATACCTAGAAAGCAACTCCTTTCATCTCTGAGAAGCTTTCTCAAAATGTTTTACTGATACTAACCCCAGTATTATGCACCCCAACATCCCTCCGTACAGCTTTATCACAAATATGTCTGGGTAAGTCCTTGCCAGCCACAGTGTGGTCCCCAGACCAGCAGCAGCTTGTCAGCAATGCAGAACCTCAGGCCTCGCCCCAGGCCTGTAATGCAAAACCTGGGTTTTAATAAGATCCAGGAGGAGTCTAATGAGCATTCTCACCCGACAAGCACCAATCTAAGTAAATGCACACAAATTCTCTTTTTCATGTTTTCCTGTGGAGCTACATAGAATGCTCTGTTAGCCTCCTTGCATCTAAACACTTTTTTGTGCTATAATTGGGTCATAGCCTTCCCAATTACAGCACAAGAATATGGGGAAAGGGGCAAGGGAGGGGAGGGGAGGAGGGGGTGGAGAGAGGGTAAATGATGGGATCACACCTATGGTGCATCTTAGAAGGGTACAAATGAGAGGCAGTGCCTGTGGCTCTGTGAGTAGGGCACTCGCCCCATATGCTGGAGGTGTCGGGTTCAAACCCAGCCCCGCCCCCCCCCCACAAAAAAGAAGGGTATAGGTGAAACTTAATAAATGCAGAATACAAATGTTTTCATACAATAACCAAGAAAATCCCATGATGGTTTGGTAAAACAGTTGGATGAAAATATTTCAGATTGTATATGAAGCCAGCACATTGTACCCCATGATTGCACTAATGTTACACAGCTATGATTTAATAAAATAAAAAAAAAACTTTTTTATCCCATTTATCCAATTTGTTTTAGAAACCTGTATTTTCAGTCTATCTAGTCCAGAAGATGGGCAGAGAAACTAAAATTTATTAAGCAGACCAGGCATTTTGCTAAGACTCACTATGAGGTAATTTTTAATGTTTAGCTTTTACAAATTAGGGAACTATGCATTCAGAAAGGTGAAGTAATTAAGTCAAGATCATGAAACTAATCCAGGTGCAGGCTTCACTAAGCCACATTTTCATGTTCCGCCTTTTCTTCCATTCTGGATTCTTCTTATCCCAAATGCCCAGGCTTTCCCTTAAAACAAATGTGTAGTGTTTGTAAGAATAAACACCAGGGTATTCAAGAACTTTCGGTGATTTGTCTACATTTAAGAAATAAAATGATAAACCAAGCATGTCTGCTTAGGCACCTAACTAAATTGGATTTTTAGGTCTAACAAATTAAAGTGGCTATTAGAGGCACTATTGTAATGATTAAGGGCATGAGCACTGGAACCAGACTGCCTTCGTTCAAACCCCTGCTCAGCCACTTGACCTTGGCCGAGTGCCCTACATTCTCCCTAGACTGGGGATAACACTAGTAATTTCCTTCAAAGGATTTTTGTGTGTGTGTGAGCATTAAGAGGATTAATATATGTAAAGTGCTTAAATGCATGTCTAGTAGACAGTAAGTACTTGGTAAGTGTTAGCTAGGTTTATTATCAAATGGAACTCTTCATTCCGGTACAAGTTGCCTCTATTAAGAAAAAAAATTAAAAGGCCCCACTTCCACTTAGCTAAGCAGTTGGTAATATTCTTCCAAATCAATACATCATTGGCTTCCTTCCCCTCAACTGATCTTCTACTCACGTGCATTGATAGCTTATCATGATTAAAAATGAAAAATAAAATCCATCACCAACTTGTACCTCTTACACACGTTCTCTGTCACAGTCAATTCACGTGTCCATTATAACCAAGTCAGGACAATTAACCAGCAGCCCGAAGACTATTAAGACTCAGACAGCATGGCAAAGACGGAGATGCCTGTCAAGACCCACGGTTGGCAGCTCCAGGCTTGCCTGTGAACAATCCATTCTCAAGTCCTCATTTCCAGTCTGTCAGCAAATGGCAACAGCTCTCATTCCAGAATAGATTCCGAACCTGGCTACTCTACCTGCTTCATTCTCTTGTAAGTCACTATTACGGAATTTGCTCACTTCCTCATCCAGTGCATTCTCACCCCAGCAGAAATAATACTTCCTAAAATAAAAGCCATCTCATCTGCCCACCCCTGTCCAGCCCACTGCCCCCTCCTGCTCCTCGGTCAGGCCAGGCTCCTCTCCCAGGCCTCTTGCCTGTCCCATGGGGACTGCCTGTAAAGGTCTCCTAAAATAAAAGCCATCTCATCTGCCCACCCCTGTCCAGCCCACTGCCCCTCCTGCTCCTCGGTCAGGCCTCTTGCCTGTCCCATGGGGACTGCCTGTAAAGGTCTCCTCTGCCATCTCTGCAGATTACACTCAAAGTCGCCTGCTGAGGAAGCCTTCTGGGACCTCTTTCAAACTGTCATAATGTCCCCTAACCCCAGTACAAAGCACTGATCGTTCCCTACCAGACCGACAGCTCACGCTGTTAGTCATTTTCTCCCTCACTAGAATGTAAGCTCCAGGAGCCCATATGCTGTATGCGTTCCATTCATCACTGTATCAGCTGTGCCCAGAGTCTCTCTGTGCATGTCATAAAGGCTCAAGAAATCGCTGTGGGTAGAATAACGAATAAGACATTTTATAGACATCTATTAATATTTCAAATTAGAAATATAGAGACAGATTTATCTATGTATATATAATCAGTAGGGAAAACGAGAACAGCAACTACGCTTTCTTCTGGACAAACGTCTAAATCAGAAACCAAAGATTTAAAAGAAGAACAGTTCCAGTTTGCAGATGCTGAACAACCACTGTCTCTTTTCCCTAAGCAGGGGTGGGAAAATGCGTTTGTTAATTAAAGAGATTACTCTCCTCGGCCAAAGAGGCCGCTCTGCCTGAATGTGACCGTCTATCTCAGGAAGTGGATGCAGTGACCTTGTACAAACGCAACTGCAGGAGCGATGGGCAGAGCAATTACTCATTTGGTCAGGATGCTGGGTAAAAACTCGTAATCTTGCAGAAAGCACCTTGGGAACTGTAATGACTATCTGCACGCAGCACTTCAGTTTCAACTCTCTCTGAAAAACGTCCAACCCTGTACCACTCATCCTCTCTGCTACGATATTCACTCAGGAGCCAGTCTCACTCCTGAATCACTCACCGGGCTCACTGTCAGGCGGTTTTAGGTCTTTGCTGCCAGGAGCTCATACATCTTGTCCACATCAACTACTGAAAACTAACAAATTAAAATTCATATTCTGCCTTCTTCCCATAGTCGCATGGCAGTAGTTATCATTCCAACTACAGGAATGGTACTGCTTCTCGTAAACTGTATAACATTTATTATATTGATGATAAATAATAAAAGGAGGTTATGACCTCGCAATTAAAAACAGCCTACGAATTATGCAAAAAAAAGATATTGTGAGTCCTGCAGAAGTACTACTTAATATTATTCACATCTGGCAGAGAAGATATAGAGGAAATGATTTTAAAAATCAAGAAATATGGGGCGGCTCCTGTGGCTCTGCAAGTAGGGCGCCGGCCCCATATGCCGAAGGTGGCGGGTTCAGGCCCGGCCTCGGCCGAACTGCAAAACAAAAAAATAGCCGGGCGCTGTGGTGGGCGCCTGTAGTCCCAGCTACTAGGGAGGCTGAAGCAAGAGAATCGCTTAAGCCCAAGAGCTGGAGGTTGCTGTGAGCAGTGTGACGGCACGGCACTCTACCCAGGGTGATAAAGTGAGACTCCGTCTCTACAAAAAAAAAAAAAAAATCAAGAAATATGTGGTAAAAGGCTGCACCAGTTCCTTATATACCACT